>JAJEJO010050896.1:0-21384 GCA_020662805.1 Glaucomys volans | reverse complement strand
TTCTATCATGCATATACTTTGCTTTGACTTCCTGTATTTTACTTATTTTGCCAGGGGAAAAAATTGACCTAATTTGGCCTTTACCTAAAAAATTTATCTCCAAGAAGGTTAATGCTCCCTGACAACCACATGGGGAGAGTGTGGGGCAGCCTCAGAGCTTCCAAGAAGAGTCAGAGAGGTGCTTCTGGAGAGCTGGCTGCGTGAGAGCCACAGAAAACATTGTCTTGGCATTTGTAATGAAGCCCTTCTCCCCAGACCTAGCCCAGCCAAGGATGAAGGAAAGATAAAGGTGTTCTATTAGTTGTTTACAAGTCTTCTCTAAACAGTGCTGTCATGAGTCTTCTACTTAGAACATTAACACATGTACCTTTAGAAGACTTGGAAAATAAAAGGGGTAAAAACCTCAACTGCCAAAATTCCACAACCCAGATAGGTCACTTTTAAAAGAAAATTTAATTGCAGTAAATCATTCTGAGATGAATCTGATGCTTTCCTAGGAGCTCCAGATCACACCCGATCACCATGAGTTCCCTCAGTGCAGCGAACACCAAGTTCACCCTCGACCTGTTCCAGCAGCTGAGGAAAGCAGAGGGCAACGTGTTCTACTCCCCGGCCAGCATCATGTCTGCACTGGCCATGGTCTACCTGGGGGCCAAGGGAAACACTGCCAGGCAGATGGAGAAGGTGGGTGTCATCGTCCCTGGGGGCCTGTTCCAGCTCCCCTCTTCACTTTGCTGGCTCACACACACGGGGATGGTCACAGCTCTGGTGGCCAGGTGGGGGGCACAGGATGCTAAGCAGACTTTCCAGGGCTGTATGATCACAGAGCTGCTGGAGAGACCCCCCCCCCGCCATCCCCAAGGCTGCCCATTCATTTCCTTGATGACTTTCTACAACTCCCCAACCACCAGAGATGAACTTAACATGTGAAGACTGTGGACGAAGTCATGCACTCACTAAATGTAACCCCAGGGGCACATCACCAAAGGTCTCCTCAGTGAGCAATGAAGGCATATCTTCAAAGTAACTGGAGATAAACCAGCTTTTCTGTGGTTTTTCAATGAACAAATTCATACCCTGATGTTTGGGGCTGGGTGCTTTCAGTTTTTGTGTTTGTTTATTTCTGTCTTTCTTAAGGGTTTTGTTCCCTTGTTCTCTACTCTGAAGTGGCCAGATCTGTTGCTAAAGTTGTCTTGACCCATTTCCTGTCTCTTCCAGGTCCTGCACTTCAATGAAATCACAGAGAAAGGAAGAGAAAAATCTACAGCCCATCATGTAAGTCCCAGAGTACTTTGGTCCTGTGAGAGCTTCAGATACCTGATAGGGTCATAGTTGAAACATAAACTGAGGAATGGAAAATCCTAGATGAAAGAGGCCAGGACACATGGAGCAGTTTCCATTTTATTTTCATAATGTTTATTTTCAAGTTTTCATTTAACTCAGAGAAGGTCAGCAATGTACTTCGGAGCACAGGTCTGGCACCTGATAGACCAGGTGCAAATTCCAGCTCTGCTCTTCACAAATGAGAACATGAGCAAGATGCTACTGCCCTGAGTCCCAGTGACCTCATCCCAGTCAACCAAAGAGAAGCTGACCCATATCTGCACTGTGGGCAACAGTGCCCAGCCTACTATACATAAGAGGTCATAATAAATGTTAGTTATTACTGTAAATAATAATGATCACACTCAAAAAATGTTACTATAATAACTGAGCTAATTAAAATTTCGACTTAGCTAATTAAAATTAAAAGGAATAATCACAAGTCCAATTATATTTTTGGAGAAGGATGCCTAGCAGATATACAGGTTTAGGGCCTTGACAAGTGCAGAACTCTCAGCGAGTAAATAGAAGTTTGCAGATTCAGGTAGACTTCAATTTAATACTTGGTTGTTACCTCTGTCTCTGAGGTTAACTAATCACTGAGCTTTTTTATTTTCATCTCAGCTGGACTGAGACTTAGATGACCTATTGCTGTTCTTAACTGAGGACCAGGCGCAAGCTGTTCTTACATGCCGAGAATGGCCATCACCTGGGAGCAGCCACAGAGCACAGTCACCACACCTTAGAAGGTGAACCCACCAAGGGGTAAACAGGGCTTCCTGTCAGAACATTTAAAATATCCAGACTTCGACAGGACTATACGCTTGATGGCTGTTAGATCAGAAATAATGTTCTCACCCTTAAGGAACTTGGAATTGGGAAGATAAACCTAATTATTTAAACTATTGAAAGCACACCCAATAGTACTGCCATGAGTTCAGAAGAGAACAGATCAGAATATGTTAGAGCAAGAGGAAAGTGTTTCCTGGAAGAAGTTGAATGTAACGTAAATTTTTAAAGTAAATACAGCGAATATCAGAGAAAAAGCCAAACATCATCTTTGAGATTGCCAACACCTAAGTACTGATTTAACAGACATTTTGTGAGTTTAGTACATACCTTAACAGAGCAATTCAATGGGCATCTTTCTGTGTGTTGAAGGCTGGAGAGTCAGGAAATGTGCACCAGCAGTTTCAAAAGTGTCTCATTGAATTAAACAAACCCAGTGATGCATACGAGCTGGAGATCGCCAACAGGGTCTATGGAGAAAAGAAGTTTCAGTTTCTTCAGGTAAATTCCACCTGCTCCCCATACCTGGAATGTACAACCTGGGTCCTGTGTCTCTGAATGGCCAAAATGGGGGAAAGGGAGCAAGGATCTTGGCTGACACCTGGGCAGCTCTGACCAGGGGAGCATCAACTCCATGACAGTTCTGCCTGCTGAGCACCCCATCCCTGATGAGGCACATGTGAAGTGTGGGTCAGGGTCACCTTGTGAGGGCAGATAAGTCCTGAGATGCATTAATGAACCAGCACCGACCCCGTCACAGAGAGCACCTTTGGTGGGAAATGCATAACTAAGGGGAGGTTTCTGGAATGGGCTGGGATGGGTTCCTGGAGAGAGCTGTGAAAGCACCAGGGAACACTGACTTCAAGGATGGAAAATTAACCCCCGATGACAAATGCGCCAGTGGAGTTCACTAGAGAGAAGTCTCAGAAGCAATTCATCCCCTTCAGAGTTACTGGCTCTGAAATTTGCAAACCTCAGTCTCTTCTCCCCTTGGCTTTAGCCAGGTGGAATTGACCTTCAGCGACCCCCTCCACTCCCCTCTACACTGCCTACATGGTACTTGTATACACATAGGCATGTGCCGAAGATAGTGGGTTTGGCCAGGGTCTGAATTCAGCTTAATTATAAATAATTAAATTGGCAATGCATAAATGACTATCAATTCCTTCTTTCTTCCTTCAATTCTCAAAGGAATACCTGGATGGCCTTAAGGAATTTTACCTGGCCAATGTGGAATCTCTTGACTTCCAAAATGCTCTAGAAGAAAGTCGGAAGAAGATTAATTCCTGGGTGGAAAGCCAAACACATGGTAGAGTCTGGGAGGGCCGCCCACTGCAGAAAACCTCTTGATTGTCCCATGAGGAAGCCCAAACTTGGCATGGCACGGAGTCCTGGGCAGGATGGTGAATGGCTTGCAGAGAGGATGGAGGAGGCAGAGCAGGTGGTCCAAGTAAATGGGGAGAGAACTGAAGGAGGTCAACCAGGTGGAAACACTGCTGCAAAGTCCCTTGCACATGGCCCCTGCTGACACCATCTTTGTAGAACCCAAGTTCCCACCCAGACCCACGTTGAGATTGCATCCTTTCCTTGAAGTCAGAGCCGACTTTCGATTATGAATCTTTAGAAGAAAACATCAGAATGAGTTCCTTCCTCTTACTAACCTGCACTGAGCTGGCAGTGCCTGGACCACACCCCACCCACATCTCCTGTAGGGATGAGCTCACCTGTCTTCCCCGCCCCTGGCAGACAGCTTCACAAGGCCTCCATGCTGTGGACAACTCGTCCCTCCCACCTCACTACAGACCACACTGCAGCAGTTCCACAGGAGAATGAGGAGGAGGGAGGCCCCCGGGGAGCAGCATCTGACAGCACAGGACTGCCAGAGTGCAGAGCTCCAGCCCTTGTCCTCAGGGACAATCAGGCCCTATTTCTCCCCATGATGAGCCCAAAATGGAAACACTTAGGATGGATGCAGAGGAAGGAGGAAAGAGTCAGGTTGAATGAGCAGATAAAGTCAGTCCATCAGTGTCCAGGAGACAGCCTGACCTCCTCCCTTCAGAGGAAGTGGTGGTGGATGGTGATCCCACCCCAGTAGTTCTCTGGGACTGGCAGCACCAGGAAGGCAGTCAATGAGTCCCTAAAGCAGTCGCACATGATAAGTAAGAATGAGTCATGAACTTGTGGGGAGCAACCTCCAGACAAACCCCTCCCTTGTGCCTTGCATGATGACCTTCTTTTTCTTTCACTGCAGAAAAAATCAAGGACCTATTTCCTAGTGGTACTATTGACACAACCACAATACTGGTTCTGGTGAACGCAGTCTACTTCAAAGGGCAGTGGGAGCACAAATTTGATACGAAACATACCACAGAAGCAAAGTTTTGGCTGAATAAGGTATTGTGTGTGGAAAGTCAAATTTAGACATATCTGCGGGATGTAGCACTACCGTAGAAAGTGGAGGGCCTATTGTTTTGGTTTTTCCTGTAACTTTAGTTACCTGAAAGTCACCTGAAAGAAAACTTCTGTCTTTACTCTGCAAAATTCCTGAGCTATTTCTCCAAAGAAAGGGATGTGCTTGGTTTCTCAGTAATATTACCTTTTTGTCTCACTTGCTATTTGTTTGGCACCTTCATTTATTGCAGAATGTGAGCAAACCTGTGCAGATGATGAGGAAAAACAGGTTTTTTCCGTTTGCCTTCCTGGAGGATGTGCAGGCCAAGATCATGGAAATACCATACAAAGGCGAAGAGCTCAGTATGATTGTGTTGCTGCCAAATGAAGCAGACGGCCTGCAGAAGGTACAGCTCGCATTTACAGTTCTTCCTTCTATTGCCTGATTTTTTTCCCCCAGGTCCCTGTGTAAGTCTAAACAAGACAAAAACTTTGAGACCAAAGTGCTTCAAAATAGTAAAAATTTCTAAACAAGGAACCATGATTCAGTCACTGAATGATGACTCAGTGGCACACACTTATACTCAGCAACTCAGGAGGCTGAGACAGGAGGATGACAACTTTGAGGCCAGCCTCAGCAACTTAGTGAGACCCTCAACAATTTAGTGAGACCCTGACTCAAAATAAAAGATAAGAAGGGCTGGGAATGTAGGTCAGCATTTAAGTGCCCCTGGGTTCAATCCCCAATACCAAAAAAAAAAAAAAGAAGAAAAGATTGTTCATCCTAACGCTATAAATATTTTAGCTTAGGGTCTGACACTGGCTTAATGAATTATTATTCAAGTAGACCTGCACACATTAAATATCAATTTGATGCTAATAAGCAACAATTAAACATAGAGAAATATATAGCAATGTGGGAAATGTTTAAAAATATGGCAAGCAAAAACCAAGAGTAAAAATAATTCATCTACTATAACTGCAGTCTGTAATAAATAATGTGGGCATGAAAATAAAAAGTCTACAAAATGATGCATACAGTAGGCCGATGGCATAATAGTGATGAAGAAAGAGTGATGTACAGTTCCTTTTGTTCAAAATCATGTTATTCTAGTCTTACATACATGTTTATATGCACATATGAACACATATAATCAAATAAATATTCAGATATATTCAGGCCTGCTGTATTGCTTATTAGAATAATATTTAATAACCTGTGTATTGTATTTATTGCTAAATGGAAATTATTCAATTCATTGTGTGCTAGAGTCCTACAGTTAATCATGTCAGTCTCTTATTTTTTCCTCCTTTATAGCTTGAAGACAAACTCACTGCTGAGAAATTACAGCAGTGGAGCAGCCCAGACAGGATGCACGTCACTAGTGTAGATGTGCGCTTCCCTCGGTTCAAAGTAGAGGAGAGGTACGACCTGGAGGCCATGCTGGGAGCCATGGGGATGGAGGACGTCTTCCGTCCACACAAAGCTGACCTCTCCGGCATGACCGGGAGCGGGAACCTTTGGGTGTCCAAAGTTGTGCACAAGTCCTTTGTGGAAGTGAATGAAGAGGGAACAGAGGCTGCTGCTGCCTCGGGCGTAGGAACGAGACTCACATCCTCACCGGTGATACAAAGTTTCCACTGTGACCACCCCTTCCTGTTCTTCATCAAGCAAAAGAAGACCAACAGCATCCTGTTCTTTGGCAGAGTCTCCTCCCCTGAAGTGTGATTACTCCGTCTCTCTGTTGAGGACAGGTCCCAGGGTGAACAATAACCTGACTTTTCCTTCGATGTAGGTGATATCTGGGACCCTTCTTACATTTCTAAATTCTTTGATTCTATCAAATACATTAGCAATAAAGTAATGATCTACTCAAGTTATTTGTTGCTTTACCTTCTTTTCTTTCCAACAAAGTACAAGAGATCAACCACACTGAAGAAATATGTCAGAAATATATTAGTCACATAGAAAGAAAAATTCAAAACTAGCTCAGGCAGGCTGAGTTTCAAGTGGTAGGCAGATAAATTTCTATAGATAATCATTTTGTCCTTCTTAAAATCAAGAAAATTTTATTTATTGTTTGGTTATCTTTGGGGGAGTTTTGTTTGTTCTCCTGTTGTTGTTGTTGTTGTGGTTGTTGTTGCTTTTTGCAGGACTGGGGATTAATCAAATCCAAGTGCTCAACCTCTGAGCTAAACTCCCAGCTCAGGAAAACTCTATAGTTCCACTTTAGGACAAAAGGGACTTATTCCAGCTACTCATGTTAAAAAACATATTAATATGAATGACTCTATTAACACATTACAGCAAGAAATCTCTAAGCCCTGCACTGTCCAATTCAGTAATCCTCAACCAGAGTGGTTGCTTAAAATTAACATTAAATAAAATGAAAAGTACAGTTTCTTTGTCTCACTAGCCAGACGTCACATACTCCACTTCCACGTATGATTGACAGATACGAGGTTGGCAATTGCCAAACATATCCATCAGGAGACCCCATCATCACAGAGCACTTTGTTGAACAGCAATACCCAGCACCCAGATCAGTATGTGACAAAATTACATATATGCACTTTATGAGGGTTCTTAATAAAACAAAAACAGAGGGAGACTGATTCTCTAACATATTAAAATAGAGCCATATGAATTTAAAATCCAAAATCAAGTTGAATAGGAAACAATGAAAGCATTGAATCCAAAGGGTTAAAAAGAAATCCAGTGTTATCACTACTATTGACAATCACTGACAATGAAGTAGTGAAAAAGGAAAAGGACAGATCATTTTACACAGTGTGATGTCATTTGTGTTTTTTTAATAATGAAATAATAAATTGCACACATGTGCTTGTGGGTAAACCTGTCCCTTGTCTCTGGAGGAATACCTAAGAAGATGGACCCTGTGTTCTGGGGAGGGTACCCCGGGGGCTTGGTGACATTGGGGCAGAGACAATTTGAACTATACATCCTTTTCATCTTTTGTGTTTTGAATCACAAGAATGTATCTCCTATTCAAAATATTAACAAAATCTATTTTTCTAAGAAGTCAACTGATTCTGATTCCTCTGTTGTACTCATAAATCAAGGTTTGGCTTTTAAAGTAATATTATATTTGCATTAATACATACCAACTCTCCAGGAACACAGAGTATTACAAAATATTGCGCCTGGAATAAGATATGACTCATATTAAACCACACAGAGTTCTCTGTAATTATACTGGATTACTACTGTCTACAAAGATTCGACATTACACTGTATTTCTAATATGTGGTTTTGGCAACTACCATTTCCAAGAGGCTGGTAAATCTAGTTCAAGATAATAAATGGTGATAAAGAAAATAATGTAATGAATTGAAATAAAATGAGAAACTGAAACTATATTAATGCTCACAATGGTTTACATAAAGTTTTGATTGAAATATGACAGTTATGATGACCAGATTGTGGTTAATGGCTCTACAGTCAAATGATAACCCAGGTCAATGTAAGCTTTGTAAGGACAAATACAAGTTAAAACTAATAGGCTGGTGGAATGACATGGACATTATTACCATAATATACATGTATGATTGCTCTACCAGTGTGACTCTACACCAGGTTCAGCCAGAGAAAGGAGAAGTTGTGCTCCATTTGTGTACAATGTGTCAAAATGCATTCTACTATCATGTTAACTAATTAGAACAAATTTAAAAATTAAAAAAAACAGTGGGGAACTGACACAAAGACTGACATATAGATCAGTGGAATTTTAAAAATCCCAAGAAAACTCCTGCATATATGGTCAAATGATTTTCAACAAGTGTTCCAAGTCCATTCAATGTGGAAAAGTCAATCTTTTCAACAAATGGTGTTGGGAGAACTAGACACACATGCAAAAGAATAAAGTTGGAGTCTTATTATACCATGAAAAAAACTGAACTCAAAGTAGATGAAAAACTTATACACAAAATCTAAAATTCCAAAACTCAATGAAGAAAATATGGGAAAAAGCTTGTGACATTGGAATTGGCAATGCTATCTTGGATATGACATCAAAAGTGTAGAAAGTAAGATAAGCTATGGATAAATTGGGCTTCATTAAAATGAAAAGCTTTTGTGCACTAAAGGTCACTATAGAGTGAAAAGACAACACACTAAATGGGAGAAAATATTTTCAAACATACATCCCAAGAGGGATTAATATACAGAATATATAAAGAAGTTCTATAAGTGAATGACAGAAAAGCAAACACCCCCAATTAAGAAATGGCCAAAGCACTTGAACAGAAATTTCTCTAAATAATATATACAGATGGTCAATAGGCACATGGAAAGAAGTTCAATAATGGAAATGCAATCAAAGCCCCTATGAAATACCATGTCATATCTAGGAGGATGGTTATTATCCAAATGCAACAATACAACAAGAAAATAACAAATTGCCCAGAATGTGGAGACGTTGAAACCCTTGTGCAGTACTAGTGGGAATATAAAATGGTGATGCCACTATGGAAAACAGTATGACACTTTCTCAAAAAATTAAAAATGGAATTATCATATGACCTGGCAATTTTACTTCTGAGTATATACTCAACAGATTCAAAGCACAGACTTGAATTTGTATATTCATATTCAAGGTAGCAATATTTATAATTGTCAAATGGCGAAAGCAACTCAAATAACTGCTGATGGACAAATGGGTCAACAACATGTAGAATATATGTACTAGGTTATCTTAACCTTCAAAACAGAGCAAATTCTGAGTACGCGCAGCATGCATAATCATGAAGGCATTATTCTCAGTGAAATAAGGCAGTCTCAAAAGGAAAAATACTCCATAATTTCATTTATATGGGATATATAGAGTGGGCAAACTTACTGAGACAGAAAATAGAACGGTAGATGTCAGAAGCTGGTGGCAAGAGGGAAATGGGAGTTTGTTTAATGAGTACAGAGTTTCACTATGAGAAGATTTAAAAACTCCTGGAGGTGGATGATGGTGGGTAGCTGCACAACAATGAGAATGCACTTAAAGCCCCTGAAGGACACACTTAAACTGTTTAAATGGTGAATTTTCTGCCATGTGTATTTTACCACAAACAGGCTAACTGCCAAAGTGGTTTGGGATATGGAGTTGCAGGGAAATGGCAAAGCTTTAAAATATCGCATGCTATTAAATATAATGCATATTTAAACAGAAAAATGAGTTATTGCAGGAGTTCTCTCTCTGGGCAAATTTCACAAAAATGAATGTCATTTGTATTATTTTTAGCCAAATATTCCACAGCCCATTGGTCAAGATTTCAACCTACATGCACATAGACAATTATCCATGGCAACTTTGGAACAGGTTTTGCATTCCTGCTCCGATTGGAAGCAAAGTCCCTGGGCCTGAAAAAGTTGCGTAACAGTCGGGCACTAAATAAAAACCTGTTACTTATTAAAAATAAAAATAAAAATAAAAAATAAGAGGCTGGATCCTCCCTGTTGAAAATAGCTATATTTTTAGAGTATTTGCTTTAGAAATTTTGTAATTCTAACTATTTTCCTTCTTTTTAAATATGTAGATAAAACTATCTGAAGACCGTATAGGCCTTTTGTGAGTGTAATGGCCAAAGAATACCTTTCTTCAGGACCTGGGAACCACCTCCTTGAAATGGAATTTCAGAGAAGATAATGTCCTTATGTCCAGGAGGAGGCTTAGGGCCTGACTTCAGGGGTACCTGACTCCAGATTGCAAAACTACCTCCTGTCCTAAAGATAAAAGCTTGTTTTTCCGTTGGGTAAAGAGAGTACCTTGACACAGGTGGTCATCCCATTCACCATGTGAACCCAGGATGAATCATGGGTGATGAATGGAGATGTCAAGGTCTCCTACTTGAGGACCAGTTGTTGTTTCTCTTTAGAACAAATATGTGTGATGTATCTGCTTGACTGTTGTTGTGGCTTGGCTATGAGGTACCCTCCTAAGCTCCAGTGTTATTGCAGGAAAATTCTGAGGTAAAACAATTAGATCATGAGAGCTGAACCTGATCAGTCCATCTTGGTTTGAATGAAATATCTACGGGCAGGTGGGGCACGGCTGGAATAGGGTCACTTGGAGGAACCTGGAAGGGTGCATCTTCCCTGTGGCCCCTTCCCCTTCCTCTCAGTTTGCTTCCTGGTGGCCTTGAGGTGAGCACAGCTCCCCCACCACACCCTTCTGCCATGACATTCTGCCTCACTTGGTCTAAAGCAATGGAGCTGGCCAACCATGGACTAAAACTCTGAAACCGAGCAAAAATGAACTTCTCCTCCTCTGAGTTGTGCATATTGGTTATTTTGGTCACAGTGATGCTGACCAACACAACTATATGGAAGGGTGTGATTTCCTTTCCCTCTGTCTCTTTAATCCCCCCAGATTTTCTGTGATGTACATGACATTCTGATTTAATGTTTATTCAATAATAAAAATGTTTCCCTTCTCTACTATCTTTATTGAGAATATCTTGTAGTTGGGAGAAGAATCTGTATTTAATTTTATTTCTTCAACACCTAACAGAGACCACCCCAGAATCCTGCCATAGGTCACTTAAAGAAACTGTATGTGCTAATTACAACAGTGAAGAGAGAAGGCTATGTTTACCCATGAGCATGTGATGCCTTGTGGGATGGAGAGACCACTCAGTTTCAGGTGACATCTTCCTGTGACACTTCTGAGGAACCTGGAGGCAAGTGTGGGACCTGTCAGGACTGAAACCTGAACCTGAGCCTTTGGTGCCTCCACCTCTACATTCTCATTTGTAGAGCAACTGACTACATATCTAGGACATGGGGGCCTCAGACGCCAGCACAGCAGAAGCCAACTCCCTGGACACAGCTCTAAAATTTTCATCCCCCAAATATTTCAGGAACATGAGAGGAATCATTGGCAGAGTCATTAAGGAAGAGAATAAAATCTCACATGAAATTCTCAGTCCTAGGAAGGATCCAGGACCTTGCTATTGGGGTCAACAGTCAGTGCCCAGAAGCTGTGCTAGTTCTGAATGTGAACTAAGGACTCCCATGAATGTGCTGGGAGTTAGGAAGAGGGAATCTGGTCACATCCCTTATCTCCAGTCTTAAGTGGGAATCCAAGCAGAAGGACCTGGGCTGTGAAGTAAAGTGGGGTCCTCGTCAAACATCTGAAGAAACCCATATGAGCAGGTGGCACACAACCCATTCTGTAGATCCTTTTCCTGCTTAGAGGTGTGGCAGGGCCCTGAGGAGCACACAAGTCATAGAATGTCCCAAATCTCTGTGTTGAGTCCTCCAAGCTCTTTTTTTAAATTTTATTTTTATTTATTTAATTTTTTGATTCATTGAACACAAATGGAGTACAGCAATTGTTTTTCTGGTTGTACACAAAGTAGAGTCACCCCACCTGTGCATTCATACATGTACACAGGGCAATGATGTCTCTCACACATACTGTTATTATTCTTACCCCCAACCTCAACCCCACCCCTCCCTTCCCTCTATGCTCTCTATCCTTTCTCCATTCTTGCCATCATTCCATCCCACATTATGCATCATTATTCACTTATCAGAGAGACCATTCAGGCTTTGGATTTTTGGGATTGGCTAATCTCACTTAACATCATAGTCTCCAACATCATCCATTTACCTACAAATGCCATAATTTTATTCTTCTTTATGGCTGAGTAATATTCCATTGTGTATATATACCACAGTTTCTTTATCCATTCATCTATTGAAGGACATCTAGGTTGGTTCCACAATCTAGCTATTGTAAATTGAGCAGCTATGTACATTGATGTGGCTGCATCACTGTAGTAATCTGATTTTAAGTCCTTTGGGTAAAGGCCAAGGAGTGGGATAGCTGGGTCAAATGGTGGATCCATTCCAAGTTTTCTAAGGAATCTCCACACTGCTTTCCAGAGTGGCTGCACCAACTTGCACTCCCAATGTATGAGTGTACCCTTTTCCCCACATCCTCACCAACACCTCTTGTTGCCTGTATTCTTAATAAAAGAATTTCTAATTGGGGTAAGATTAAATCTTGATTTGCATTTCTCTTATAACAAGGGATGTTGAATATTTTTTCATAAATCTGTTGATTGCTTGTAGATCTTCCTCTGTAAAGTGTCTGTTCATTTCCTTGGCCCATTTATTGATTGTGTTATTAGTATTCTTGGTGTAAGGATTTTTGAGCACTTTGTAGATTCTGGAGATTAGTGCTCTATCTGAAGTGTGTGTGGCAGAGATTTTCTCCCACTCTGAAGGCTCTATCTTCACATTGCTGATTGCTTCCTTTGCTTAGAAAAAGCTTTTTAGTTTGACTCTATCCCAATCATTGATTCCTGCTTTTATTTCTTGCGCTTTGGGAGTCATGTTAAGGAAATCTGGTCCTAGGCCAAGGTGATGAAGATTTTGACCTATTTTCTCTTCTACTAGGTGCAGGGACTCTGGTCTAATTTCTAGGTCCTTGATCAATTTTGAGTTGATTTTTGTATTGGGTGAGAGATATGGGTTTATTTCATTTTGCTGCATATGGATTTCCAATTTTCCCAGCACCATTGTTGAAGAGGCTGTCTTTTCTCCATTTTATATTTTTGGCTCCTTTGTTAAGTGTGAGATACCTGTATTTATGTGGGATTGTCTCTGTGTCCTCTATTCTATACCATTGATCTACCTGTCTAATTTGGTGCCAGTACCATGCTGTATTTGTTACTATTACTCTGTAGTATAGTTGAAGGTCTGGTATTGTGTATACCCCCTGCTTCACTCTTCTTGCCAAGGATTGCTTTAGCTATTCTGGGTCTCTTATTCCTCCAAAAGAATTTCATGATTGCTTGCTGTATTTCTTTGAGGTCTGTCATTGGGATTTTAATTGGAATTGCACTGAATTTGTATAGTGCTTTTGGAAGTATGCCCATTTTGACAATATTAATTCTGCCTACCCAAGAATATGGGAGATCTTTCCATCTTCTCAGGTTCTCTTTAACTTCTTTCTTTAGTGTTCTGTAGTTCTCATTGTAGAGGTCTTTCACTTCTTTTGTTAGATTGATTCCCAAGTATTTTATTTTTTTTGAGGTTATTGTGAATGGGGTAGTTTTCCTTATTTCTCTCTCAGAGGATGCATCACTTATGAATAAAAATGCATTAGATTTATGAGCATTAATTTTATATCCTGCTACATTTCTGAATTCATTTATGAGTTCCAGAAGTTTTCTGGTGGAAAACTTAGGGTCTTCTAAATAGAGAATCATGTCATCAGCAAATAGGGATAATTTGAGCTCTTCTTTTCCTATTCGTATTCCTCTAATTTCTTTGGTCTGTCTAATTGCTCTGGCTAGAGTGTCAAGAACAATGTTGAATAGTAGTGGTGAAAGAGGCCATCCCTGCCTTGTTCCAGTTCTCAGGGGGAATGCTTTCAATTTTTCTCCATTTAGAATGATGTTAGCTGTGGACTTAGCATAGTTAGCCTTTACAATGTTAAGGAATGTCCCCACTATCCCTGTTTTTTCTAGTGTTTTGAGCATGAAGGGGTGCTGTATTTTATCAAATGCTTTCTCCGCATCTATTGAAATAATCATGTGGTTCTTGACTTTAAGTCTGTTGATGTGGTGAATTACATTGATTGATTTCCGGATGTTGAACCAACCTTGCATCCCTGGGATGAAACCCACTTGATCATGGTGCACTATTTTTTAAAATGCTTCTGTATGCAATTCGCTAACATTTTATTAAGAATTTTTGCATCTATGTTCATTAGGGATATGGGTCTGAGATTTTCTTTCCTCAATGTGTCCTTCTCTGGTTTTTGTATCAGGGTGATATTAGCTTCATAGAATGAGTTTGGAAGGGTTCCCTCCTCCTGTATTTCATGAAATACGTTGAGGAGTATTGGAATGAGCTCTTCTTTGAAAGTCTTGTAGAACTCGGCTGTGAATCCATCAGGTCCTGGACTTTTCTTTGTTGGTAGGCTTTTGAGACTTCTTCTATTTCATTGCTTGAAACTGATCTGTTTAAGTTGTGTAGGTCCTCCAGATTCAGTTTGGATGGCTCATATGCCTCTAGGAACCTGTTGATGTCTTCCAGGTTTTCTATTCTGTTGGAGTATAAATTGTCAAAGTAACTTCTTATTATGTTTTGTATTTCAATTGTGTCTGTTGTAATATTTCCATTTCCATCACGAATTTTAGTAATTTGGAGTTTCTCTCTCCTCTTCTTTAGCGAGGCTAAGGGTTTATCAATTTTGGTTATTTTCTCAAAGAACCAACTTTTTGTTTTGTCAATTTTTTGAATTATTTCTTTTGTTTCAATTTCATTGATTTCAGCTCTGATTTTGAGTATTTCCTGTCTTCTACTACATTTGGTGATGATCTTTTCCTCTTTTCCTAGGGCTTTGAGCTGTAATGTGAGGTCATTGATTTGTTGATTTCTCATTCTTTTATTAAATGCACTCCAAGCAATGAATTTTCCTCTTAGCACTGCTCTCATAGTATCGCAGAGATTTTGATATGTTGTATCTTTGTTTTCGTTGACCTCTACGAATCTTTTAATTTCCCCTCTAATGTCTTCTGTTATCCATGTATCATTGAATACCATATTATTTAATCTCCAGGTCTTGGAGTAGTTTCTGTTTCTAACTTTATCATTGATATCTAAATTCAATCCATTATGATCTGATAGTATTCAAGGTAGTATCTCTATGTTTTTGTATTTGCTAAGAGTAGCTTTGTGGCATAACATATGGTCTATTTTAGAGAAGGAACCATGAGCTGCTGAGAAGAAAGGGTATTCGCTTTTTGATGGATGGAGTATTCTGTATATGTCTGTTAAGTCCAAATTAGCGATTGTGTTATTGAGTCCTATGGTTTCTTTGTTCAATTTTTGCTTGGAAGATCTGTCCAACGGTGAGAGAGGAGTGTTAAAGTCATCCAGTATTATTGTGTTTTGGTCTATTTGATTCCTGAAATTGGAAGGATCTGATTAACGTATGTAGATGCACCATTGTTTGGTGCATAAATATTTATGATTGTTATGTCTTGCTGATTTATGCTTCCTTTAAGCAGTATGAAATGTTCTTCTTTATCCCCTCTGATTAACTTTGGCTTGAAGTCTGCTTTATCTGGTATGAGGATGGAAACCCCTGCTTCTTTACTCAGTCCATGTGCATGGTATGCTTTTTCCCAACCTTTCACCTTTAGTCTGTGGGCATGTTTTTCTATGAGATGAGTCTCTTGAAGGCAGCATATTGTTGGGTCTGTCTTTTTAATCCAATCTGCCAGTCTTTGTCTTTTGATTGATGAGTTTAGGCCATTTATACTCAGGGTTATTATTGAGATATGACTTGTATTTCCTGCCATTTTAGCTTTTTTGGGGCTTTTAGCTTAACTTAGTTTTCTCCTTGGATTGACTCTTTCCTTAGGATAATTCCTCCCCATGTTGACTGAGATTGTTGTTTTTTGGTTCTTCCTCTTGGAATATTTTGTTGAGAATGTTCTGTAGGGCAGGCTTTCTCTTTGTGAATTCTTTAAGCTTTTGTTTATCATGGAAGGATTATATTTTGTCATCAAATAGGAAGGTAAGTTTTGCTGGGTATAAGATTCTTGGTTGGCATCCATTTTCTTTCAGAGCTTGAAATGTGTTGTTCCAGGCCCTTCTTGCTTTTAGGGTCTGGTCTGAGAAATCTGCTGATATCCGTATTGGTTTCCCCCTATAGGTAAACTGATGCTTTTCTCTCGCAGCCTTTAAAATTCTATTCTTGTTTTGTTGCTATGTATTTTCAATATAATGTGCCTTGGTGTGGATATGTTGTAATTCTGTGCATTTGGTGTCCTGTAAGCCTCTTGTAATTGATTTTCCATCTCATTCATCATATTTGGGAAATTTTCTGATATTATTTCATTGAACAGATTATTCATACCCTTGGTTTGTATCTCTGTGCCTTCCTCAATCCCAATAACTCTTAAACTTGGTCTTTTCATGATGTCCCATATTTCTTGGAGGTTTCGTTCATGATTCCTAACCATCTTCTCTGTTTGTTCAACATTGTTTTCAAGATTAAATATTTTGTCTTCATTGTCTGAGGTTCTGTCTTCCAAGTGATCTGTTCTGTTAATTATGCTTTCTATTGAGTTTTTAACTTGGTTTATTGTTTCCTTCATTTCCTTGTTTCCTTCAAGGATTTCTCTTTGTTTTTTTTTTTCTCAGAACTTCTATCTCTTATTGAAATGATTTCTTGCTTCCTGCAATTGCTTTATTAGCTGATTATTCATAACCTGAATCTGCTCTCTCATCACATCATTCCCTTCTCAGATCATTTTAATTATGAACATGCTGAACTCCCTTTCTGTCATTCCTTCTACCATGCTGTCTTTGGGATCTCTTGATATATCTTCTAGGTTTGTTTGGGACACTTTCTTCCCATGTTTTCTCATGTTGCTTGTGTATCTTCCCCTCTAGTAGTGCAAATCAGAGGGATTGTGATTTCCCTGTAAGGGCTTAAAGTGTCCCTGCAGATTTCCAGTAACTCACCCGATGTTTGAGAGGTGCTTGTTCAAGCGGTGACCCAAGAAAGCTGCTATCCCACTACCTCCAGTTTGGGAATGATCAATGCTTCTGGGCAGAGGCAACCTGGTATTGATAGACAATCAGATACAGCAAGGTGCTATACCCTGGGCCAGGGTGTGGACCTGAGCACTAGACCAAGTTGGGGTGGGGGCACAGAACTGTGCTCAGTGATGGAGACACTGGGCTTGATAGCCCAGGCAGGCCTGAACTCCTCGCTGGGGGCTCAGTTGGTGGCAGGTGGTCACTCTCTGCCAGGGAAGCTGCAAAATGATGCCAAAGGGCCCAAAATCCCTGCTAGAGCCGGCCTTGCCTCCGCTCCAGGCCAGATCTCACCAGGAACCGCAGAGCCATGGCCCAGCCGGAAGACCTGAGCTCAGCTCTGAGGATTCAGGCAGCCGAAGATGGTCTCTCTCTGCCAGGGAAGCATTTCCTAGAACCAGACCTTCTCACTCGGGACCTTTAGCCCCTGCACAATAGAGAAACCTGGGGCTTTGAAGAAGGTGAGGGAATCCGAGAGTCAAATGGAGGATATGGCGGACTCAGGAGAAACAGAGAAGGTAGAGGAAGCTCTCCCCCAGCTCCCTGCAGCATACAGGATTGGACAGTTCTCACCCCTCCAAGCTCTTTCTTTGAGATTAGAAAACAGCATGCTGAAGCCTTTGTAGTCCCAGGGTTCAATATTTACACAGCTTGATGAGCATTGAAAAGGTCTAAAATTATCTTATTTTTTAAGTTTTATTAATCATTAGAGTACCAAATGGAGCTCAAAATCATGAGTATTTATGAAGTTGATTTTTTAATTCACAATTCACATAATACCCTCCATGATATTCTGTTTGAATGTTCACCATATGAGTCAGATATTCATGATTAGGGAAAGAAGAGATCCACCTGGGAGACCAAGATGATCCCTTTCCCCTCTTCTGCCCGACTGGCCCCCTCTACACTCCATCTGGTTGTGTGGCCCTCAGCTCCACTAGAACAATGACATGCAGGCCTCCCTGATTTCACACATCTTATTCCAAGGCTTTCCATGGGTGCTGCCAACTGCACAAAACCCCTACTGCTCACAGGACAAATGTAGGCAATAGCAGATGGTCAGCCTGGTGGGCCTGATGTAACTGACAAGGACACTAGAACTGGGAAAGGAGGGCCTGGCATCAGGACTCCTCTGGGGCTGCATCCCACACACTGCAGGATTGAAAGACCCATCTGTGTCTCCAAGAGTGTTACCCACGTAGGTCTGAGAAATCCAATCCTCGGTGAAGTCAGTGAGTCCAGAGCAGATTGGAATGAGTTGAGCCAAAAAGACTACTTGTCACATTCACCTGCCAGGCAAGAGAACAAGCCAGTGAAGGATTCACTCCGTAGTTGACACCTGGAGGAATGTCAGGGAGTGTTAAGGGCTAGAAAGAAAGGCAGTTATGCTAATAAAGATGAAAACTTGGATAGTGTTTTCATAGTTATGACGTATCCTGTTGTACTGTTAATCTTTGGGGATCCTGTTTCTTATTGCTTAGATAAGGAATTAAATCAATGAACTCTGATGTTCTTTCCAACATTCTATTTGTTATTATTTACTTTAAGAAGACTTTTGGTACAGTTTAAATTTCTATTCTTCTAAAAATAAATAAACTAGAGCACCACAAAAAGTTAAAATTAATACATTAAAAAAAGTGTTGATGATACATCCTGAGGCAGGAACACCACTGGTGCAAAGAGTGAGCAGGGAGGTCAACTGTCCAGCTCTGCCTGAGCCTTGAGTGACTGAGGACCTGAGGACAGCTTGTTTGTTGCCTTGAAAGTGACACTAAGCCAGAGGCACCCAGCCAGTTGGCCCAGATCCTGACCCACAGGAGATGTGAGGACAAACCTTTCCATCACTTCCAGCTGCTACATCAGGGCACCTTTTATGCACCAATGGAAAATGAACAAAGGAACGGAATATTTCATTTTACTTCATTTAAATCACTTTGGGCTGGTGGCTACCCTACTGTAGAGCACAGGTTTCAACTTCATGATCTGCTCTCTCTTTCATATTTCCATTCAGGAATTGGGAGTCTCAAATAACATAAGAAGCATCCAGTGAGGCAGCCCTGTGAATTCACCACTTACACCCTGAAGGGCCAGATCGCCTGCATAGTGCTGATCAAGAGTTGTTTGAATTTCCCCTAAAATATCTTGAGACAGTGGAAAAAGTGGCAACTAAATAGAAACTTATATCTATAGGTGTGACCAAAAGACCAAAAGTAAATAGGTGGGTAAATATAAAAGACATTTGCTTATTTTTACAAGATAATTGACTGCTTAGCCAAAAGAATAGTGGCATACTGTGAAATTTATAAGAATTGTAAAAAATAATATGCAACTACTATAGCACCAAGGACTGAAGGAGGAAATGAAAGCACACTGCTGTGAGGTGTCACTGTAAAAGTTAAGTTGTGTGACATCATTTGAAAGTAAGCTGTGATAAATTTAATACACATATTTTATTAGTGCACTTTAATTATACATAATAGCATTTGTTGTATATATGCATGTTTTAAATTCTAAAGCAACCATAAATCATTCAAAAGTGGAGATGAAATGGCATACTAAAAATAATCAGAAAGAAGTCAGGAAAAGAAGGAGAACAATGAACAGTTGGAACAAGCAGGGAATACGTGGGAATATGGTAGCTTTAACCCCAAACACAGTAATAACCACAGTCGATGTTAATAGTCTAAACACCACTTAAAAGGTATTGTCAGACTACATTACAGAGCAGGTCCAGTGCAATACATTCTGGCTCAGGGTTTGATGTTGTTGACAGCATGAAACTCCACCCTCCCTCTTCTCCCCTGAGTCCATCTGGCTGGTAAGAAAGCCCTGGAGCTCCCTCTCTTGGCACCTGTGGGAAGCTCACACCAGGCAATCCCAACCACCTCAGACACCACACCCTGGGCCCAACCCCTAACCACAATAAAAGCCAAAACCAGTTGGCCCTTCCTGACTGTCTCAAGCCTGCTTGGGAGTCTGTCCTGAGCTCCCCAGAAAGCCACATTCAACCATAACAGCTTCTTCCTGTCCTACTTGTGTGTTTGTAGCATCATCAGTCACAACACCTGACTAATTTTGAGTACATGGCATCCATCCATCCTCCATGGAGAGACCATAACATCCAACGATATACAGTGTATTTTCAAATTTATTTTAAGTGTAATGACACATTTAAGTTACAAGTAAAAATATTAAAAAATAAATACTATACCAACCTTAATTAATATAAGCTTCAGTGGATACATTGATAAAAGACAAACTAAATTTCAGCACAAGGACTATTATCAGGGATGATGGGAAATTGAAAGAATGATGAACATCAGTGGAAAATGGACAATCTAAAAAAAGGCCCATGTATTTACATGCCACAAGATGTCCAAGGTAATTAACCCATTAGGGTAAGGAGATTTTGCAAGTAATTATGACAATGCTTACATAACAAAAATTAACTCAGAATAAACCATAGAAGTAAATACAAAACTGAAACTATAAAAACTCTACAAAAATATAGATCATAGCATAATTGAGATTGGTAAGGATTTCTTTGACATGACAAAATAGAAAATATAGAATGAAAATTTAATGAATTGGATTTCATCAGAATTTTAAAATGACCTTCAAAACACACCAGAAAAACTGTAATCCATGCGTCTCAAATAGAACTCTCTCTCAGGAGGGTTTTAAGGTGGCAGAAAAGCCCCTTCAGGACTCCTCACTGACTTGGAGCTTACCCACTGCAGCTCCCCATCTACCAATGCAATCAGAATCCAGTGCAGCCATCTTGAATTTTCCCCAAGGCAGAAGCCACCATCTTTTGCCCATCCGGGGATGCCTGCCGGAGACTGGAAACTCATTGTCATGTACCTCTCATGCATCAGGCTACAGAAGACTGGGAGGTTTAATAGTATATGACTGTTATATTGTCATTCTTTTTAATATTTAACTTTTTATTGTTTTCAATTTTTTCACTCTATTATTCTATTATTACCTATTTCCTCAGAGGTTCTTTCTCCCTTTTCTCATGCTAACAAACTCCTTTGATTCAAATTTCACTCTTCCTACAATTAAGTACCTCCATATACTCTTCTCTTAACCCATTAGCAATTACATACTATACCCCTCCCCATCCTCTTTGTAGACCATTAGAAATTGTAGATCTCATTCCAAACCTATTGCTTATACTGTAGATAATAATTGAACACATCCCCTCTCTTTATTATGACAATACTGATAAGTCTTCACTGGGGCTCTTTGGTTTATGGTTGCATATTGATTGTATTGGGCACTGCTAATATTGATCT
>JAJEJO010050895.1:31667-60723 GCA_020662805.1 Glaucomys volans | reverse complement strand
CTCTCACACACACACACACACACACACACACACACACACACAGAATCACAAAAAGAAAAAAGAAACAGATTCTTAATGAAAATGATGGAATGGATGGTCACTGTCTATGCCCAGCGGCCTTTATTTCCATTCTTCTTGAGCTATACACTGAGAGCAAGAGCTGGGGCTTGTTAACCCCTTCCTCTTTTTGTGTTGTTCACCAAGCTGCCAGTTAGAGTGGCCAAAGTCTGAGACTGATTGAAGTAAGTCTCAGCTTTCCTTCTCACCAGAATAAGGTAGAACGGAGTGGGAAGTACTGTCAGTTGGGGTTCTGTCCCCACAGACCAGACGGTGCACTCCCAGGATGGGGCTACTACAGAGTTCAGAGGGAGAACTTCCTCGCTGGGCTTAGGTTTAATTAGGACTTAGGGGCTTCATTGGTGTCTGCTCTGGGAAGATTCTATCAACACACTCCTAGGGCCTGGCAATTGCCAATCTCTGTTGGGTGTCTGGATGTCAGGAGCCTCCCCAAAATTCTACTCATGGGGCAGGGGAGCCAATCCTCCACACACTCGATCGACCATGAGCACAGCCTTCCCAGGCTTTGCCCCTGAGAGTATTCACACCTGCCTGTTCAGCTTCCCACCCCACTTCAGCTGGTTAAGTGAGCCACCAGACTCAAAGGAGAAGCAAGTTGGTCTCCCCTTCACTTTTCCAAATTGAATCCCCCTGGGCACAATTTTCTCTGTACCAGTTTCACTCATGTTCTGCTAAGTGCACCCTAGGCCACATGGAAAGTGCTTGCCAGGTCAGTAGTGTTTGCCATGACCTCCTGGCTCCACGGCAGCTGCAGCATGGCTGCCTCAAGGTGGCCTCACCTTAGTCTTCCCTGACCAAATGGGCAACAGAGAGAACTTTTCAAGTTCCAGTGCAGAGTGCAGCCTCTGGATCAGCTAAGTTCAGGCCTCTTTTCTAACCTTCGGTTTTTCCATACCAAATCTGTGCTTCTTTCCGGGTTCTCCTCCTCTGTAGTGAACCAGTGCCACTCCTACTGCCAGAGTCACGGCTGGCTCACAGCTAATGTAGACTTTCTTCTCTGTTTAACATATCCAAATTTCTAAGTCTCTGACAATCTGACTGTCCAATATTGAATTTAGTAAAATTCCTCTTTCTCCCACCTCTCTGATTAGCAGCATTTCTGCTGCTTGAATCCTGAGCCATGGAGCAACTAGGAATGCAGCCTTCCTCTACTCTGCCCTCTTGAATCTCTACACTTTTTCTCTTGCTTACTGCTCTGGCTCAGACTTTCATACTGAATAAGTATGGCGAGAGTGGATATCCTTATCTTTCTCCTTTCCTTCATTCAGGATGATGCAGACAGTAGGTTTGCATATGCAGCCTTTAGTGTATTGAGGCATATTCTTTCTATACCTAATATTTAAAGATTTTTTTATAATGAAGCAATGCTGAATTTCACTGAATGTTTTTCTGCTTATACTGAGATGATTATATGGTTTTATCCATCATTCTATTGATGTGATGTATTATGTTTACTTATTTGCATATTTTCATCATCCTTGCATCCCTGGGATAATTTCCACTAAATCATGGTGTAATCTTTTCCGTGTGCTGTTGAATTCAATTAGATGTTTTGGGTTGGTTTGATTTTTGAGAATTTTTGCATTATGTTCATCAGACATATTTTTTTGCATGTGGTGCGGGGGGAGGGTATCCTTGCTTGGTTTTAGTATAAAGAGTTAATTCTTCTTTAAAGGTTTGGTAAACTTCAGCAGTGAAGCCCTCTGATCCTGAACTTTTCTTTGTTAGGAGATTTACTTATTGACTCAAACTCATTACTTGTTATTGGTCTGCTTAGGTTTTCCATGTCTCATGGTTAGATTTTTGTATACTGTAGGTGCCTAAACATTTATTCATTTCATCTAGATTTTTTTTCAATTTGATAACATATAATTGTGCATAATGGACTTGGCTGACACTTTCTAAATCTGTGGTATCAGTGGTAGTCTGTCATTTTAATTTCTGATTTTATTTCTTTGAATATTTCCTCTTCCTCTTTTTCTCTTGACTAATATAGCTACTTTGTTAATTTTATCATTTTGAAAAGCCAACTCTTCATTTTTTATTGCTTATTCTATTTAGTTTTATGAGACAGTAGAATGCATTTTGATTCATTGTACCTTTTCATTTCTCTGGTTGTACACAATATAGAGTTGCACCATTCGTGTAATCATACGTGTACATAGGGTAATGATGTTTGTCTTATTCCACCATCTTTCCTACTCCCTGCCCTCTACCCTCCCCTCATTTCCCTCTATATAATCCAAAGCTCCTCCATTCTTCCCTTACCACCACCACCCCATTATGGGTCATCATCCACTTATCAGAGAAAACATTGGCCTTTGGTTTCTTGGGATTGGTTTATTTCACTTAGCATGCCATAATTTTATTCTCCTTTATAGCTGAGTAATATTTCATGGTGTATATGTACCACAGTTTCTTTATCCACTCATCTATTGAAGGTCATCTAGGTTGGTTCCACAATCTAGGTATTGGGTATTGAGCAGCTATAAATGTTGATGTGGCTGCGTCACTGTCGTATGTTGGGATAGCTGGGTCAAATAGTGGTTCCATTCCAACCAACTCTTTATTTTTTTAATCTTTTGTTTCTTGTTTTTGTTTCCTTTTCATTATTTGTTTTCAGTTTCTATTTTGCTTAATTCTTCTCTTTGTTATTTCTTTTCTTCTACTAATTTGAGGTTTGGTTCTTTTCTTGCTTTTCTAGTTGCTTGAGTTGCATTGTTTGGTTATTTTTTTAAAATTGTTGTACATTTTTAAATGTAGGCTGTTATTGCTACAAACTTTCATATTAGTATTTCTTTTGTTGTATCCCATAGATTTGGATATGTTATGTTTTTATGTTTGTTTAAGAAACTTTTTAATTTCTCCATTGTCTTATTGGTCATTCAAGAAAATACTGTCTAAATTACATGCACTTGTACAATCTCTTAATTTCTTGTAGGTTTCTAGTTTTATTTCATTGCAGTTCAAGAAAACACATGCTACGATTTCAGTTTTTTGAATTTGTCAAAACTTGATTTGTGGCTTAACATGATTATCCTAGATAATGTTGCATGTACTGATGAGAAGAATGTGTATTCTGTAGCAGTTGGATGAAATGTTCAGTAATGTCTCTTAGGTCTACTTAGTTCATACCGTAGTTAACTCTGATTTTCTTTTTCTTTTTTTTTTTCTTCTTTTTTTGATCTGGATGATCTGTCCACTGATGAAAGTTATTATTTGTGCCCAGCTATTATTTGTGCCAAGATCTACCTCTCCTTTTAGGCATATGTTTGTAGACATACATATATACAATATATATAAATACATATCGATATTTTGTTATTTTCTCATATCTAATTCATCATTTGTCATTATATAATTACCATCTTTGTCTCATTTTATGGCTTTTAATTTAAAGTCTATTTTATCTGATATAAGCATAGCTATTCCAGATCACTTTTGGTTTCTCTTCGCGTGATCTGTCTTTTTTCGTCCCTTCGCTTTCAGTCTATGTGTGCCTTTACTGGTGAAGCAAGTTCCTTTTTTTAATCTTTACTTTTCTAATTAGTTACACATGACAGCAGAATGCATTTATATTCATTGTACATGAATGAAGCACGACCATTCATTTCTCTGGTTGTACTTGATGTGGATTCCATACCATTTGTGCGATCATGCAAGTTCTTAGGTTAATGATGTCAATCTCATTTCATCATCTTTCCCACCCCCTGCCCATTTCTTTCCCTTCACTCCCCTCTGCCCAATCCAAAGTTCCTCCATTCTTCCTTTGCCCTACCCATTATGGATCAGCATTCACATATCAGAGAAAACATTTGGCCTTTGGTTTGGGGGGATTGGCTTATTTCACTTAGCATGATTATCTCCAACTCCATCCACTTGCCTGCAAATGCCACAGTTTTATTCTCCTTTCAGGCTGTGTAATACGTCATTGTGCACAGATGCCACGGTTTATTTATTCATTCATCTATTGAAGGGTATCTAGGTTGGTTCCGTAGCTTAGGTATTGTGAATTGAGCTGCCATAAACATGGATGTGGCTGCATCATTGTAGTGTGCAGATTTTTAAGTCTTTCGGGGTATAGTCTAAGCAGTGGGATAGCTGGTGGTTCCATTCCAAGTTTTCTAAGGAATCTCCATACTGCTTTCCAAAATGGTTGCACTAATTTACAGTCCCACCAGAAATGTCTGAGTGTACTGTTTTCCCCACATCCTTGCCAACACTTATTATTGCTTGTATTCATCATTTTCACTCTAACTGGAGTGAGATGACATCTTAGAGTAGTATTGACTTGCATTTTTCTGATTACTAGAGATGTTGAAGATTTTTTCATATGTTTGTTGATTGACTGTATATTTTCTTCTGTGAAGTGTCTGTTCAGTACCTTAGCCCATTTATTGACTAGGTTATTTGGTTTTTTGGTGTTGAGTCCTTTATATATCCATATTTAATTATTTGCATATTTTCATCATCTTTGTATGAAGATTAGTGCTCTATCTCATGTGTATGTGGTAAAGATTGTCTCCCATTCTATAGGCTCTCTCTTCACATTATTGATTGTTTTCTTTGCTGAGAAGAAGTTTTTTAGTTTGAATCCATTCTATTTGCTGATTCTTGATTTTATTTCTTGCACTTTAGGAGTCATGTTGAGGAAGTCATGTCCTAAGCAAACATGATGAAGATTTGAGCCTACTTTTTCTTCTATTTGGTGCAGGGTCTCTGGTCTAATTCCTAAGTCCTTGGTTCACTTTGACTTGAGTTTTGTGCAGGGTTTTGACTTGAGTTTTGTGCAGAGAGAAGGATTTAATTTCATTTTGCTTCATATGGATTTCCAGTTTTCCCAACACCATTTATTAAAGAGGCTATATCTTCTCCAATGTGTATTCTTGGCACCTTTGTCTAATATGAGATAACTGTATTTGTGTGGATTTATCTCTGTGTCTTTTATTCTGTACCATTGGTCTATCTGTCTCTTTTGGTGCCAACACCATGCCTTTATTGTTACTATAACTCTGTGGTATATTTTAAGGTCTGGTATTGTGATGACTCCAGCTTCACTTTCCTTGCTAATGATTTCTTTGACTATTCTGGGTCTCCTATTTTTCCAAATGAATTTCGTGACTGCTTTTTCTATTTCTGTGAAGAATGTCATCAGGATTTTTATAGAAATGGTATTTAATCTGTATAGTGCTTTCGGTAGTGTGGCCATTTTGACAATATTAATTCTGCCTATCCAAGAGCATGGGAGACCTTTCCATCTTTTATGGTCTTCTTTAATTTCTCTCTTTAGTGTTCTGTGGTTTTCATTGTAGAGGTTTTTCACCTCTTTCGTTAGATTGAGTTCCAAGTATTTATTCTTTTGAGGCTATTGTGAATGGGGTAGTTTTCCTAATTTCTCTTTCACAAGATTCATCATTGATGTAAGAAATGCATTAGATTTTTGGTGTTGATTTTATATCCTGCTACTTTGATGAATTCATTTATTAGTTCTAAAAGTTTTCTGATGGAATTTTTTGGATCCTTTAAATATAGAATCATGTCATTGGCAAATAGTGATAGCTTGAGTTTTTCTTTTCCTATTCATAGCCCTTTAAATTCTTTGGTCTGTCTTATTGCTCTGGTTAGAGTTTCAAGTACTATGTTGAATAGAAGAGGTGAAAGAGGGCAACCCTGTCTTGTTCCAATTTTTAGAGGGAAAACTTTCCATTTTTCTCCATTTAGAATGATGTTGGCTATGGGCTTAGCATAGATAGCCTTTACAATGTTGAGGTATGTTCCTACCATCCCTATTTTTTCTAGTGTTTTGAACATGAAGGGGTGCTGTATTTTGTTGAATGCTTTTTCTGCATCTATTGAAATAATCGTATGATTTTCAACTTTAAGGCAATTGATGTGATGAATTACATTTATTGATTTCCATATTTTGAACCAACCTTGCATATCCCTAGGATGAACGCCACTTGATTGTGGTGCACTAATTTTTTAACATGTTTCTGTTTTTGTTTTTGTTTTTGTTTTTTTTATTTGCTTATTGATTCATTGAGCACAAATGGAGTACAGCTATTGTTTCTCTGGTTGTACACAAAGTAGAATCACACCATCTGTGCATTCATACATGTACACAGGGCAATGGTGTCTGTCACACATTCTGTTATTATTCTTCCCCCTCCACCCTGACCCCACCCCTCCCTTCCCTCTATGCTATCTATCCTTCCTCCATTCTTGCCACCCATCCCCCCCACATTATGCATCATCATTCATTTATAATTCATTTATCATTTATCATTCATTTATCATTCTATTTATCATTCTTTGGATTTGGGGGATTGGCTGATCTCACTTAGCATAACAGTCTCCAACATCATCCATTTACCTACAAATGCCATAATTTTATTCTTCTTTATGGCTGAGTAATATTCCATTGTGTATATATACCACAGTTTCTTTAGCCATTGGTCTATTGAAGGGCATATAATTTGGTTCCACAATCTAGCTATTGTGAATTGAGCAGCTATGAACATTGATTTTAATTGGAATTGCATTGAATTTGTATAGCACTTTTGGAAGTATGACCATTTTGACAATATTAATTCTGCCTATCCAAGAACATGGGAGATCTTTCCATCTTCTCAGATTCTCTTTAACTTCTTTCTTTAGTGCTCTGTAGTTCTCATTGTAGAGATCTTTCACTTCTTTTATTTGAGGTTATTGTGAATGGGGTAGTTTTCCTAATTTCTCTCTCAGAGGATGCATCACTTACGAATAAAAATGCATTAGATTTATGAGCATTAATTTTATATCCTGCTACTTTACTGAATTCATTTATGAGTTCCAGAAGTTTTCTGGTGGAATTCTTAGGGTCTTCTAAATAGAGAATCATGTCATCAGCAAATAGGGATAGTTTGAGCTCTTCTTTTCCTATTCGTATTCCTCTAATTTCTTGGGTCTGTCTAATTGCTCTGGCTAGAGTTTCAAGAACAATGTTGAATAGAAGTGGAGAAAGAGGGCATCCCTACCTTGTTCCAGTTCTCAGGGGGAATGCTTTCAATTTTTCTCCATTTAGAATGATGTTAGCTGTGGGCTTAGCATAGATAGCCTTTACAATGTTAAGGAATGTCCCCACTATCCCTATTTTTTCTAGTGTTTTGAGCATGAAGGGGTGCTGTATTTTATCAAATGCTTTCTCTGCGTCTATTGAAATAATCATGTGGTTCTTGACCTTAAGTCTGTTGATGTGGTGAATTACATTGATTGATTTCTGGATGTTGAACCAACCTTGCATCCCCGGGATGAAACCCACTTGATCATGGTGCACTATCTTTTTAATATGCTTTTGTATGCGATTCGCTAAAATTTTGTTAAGAATTTTTGCATCTATGTTCATTAGAGATATGGGTCTGAAATTTTCTTTCCTTGATGTGTCCTTCTCTGGTTTTGGTATCAGGGTGATATTAGCTTCATAGAATGAGTTTGGAAGGGTTCCCTCCTCCTCTATTTCATGAAATACTTTGAGGAGTATTGGAATGAGCTCTTCTTTGAAGGTCTTGTAGAACTCGGCTGTGAATCCATCTGGTCCTGGACTTTTCTTTGTTGGTAGGCTTTTGATGACTTCCTCTATTTCATTGCTTGAAATTGATCTATTTAAGTTGTGTATGTCCTCCAGATTCAGTTTGGGTGGCTCATATGCCTCTAGGAACCTGTTGATGTCTTCCAGGTTTTCTATTTTGTTGGAGTATAAATTTTCAAAGTAGCTTCTTATTATGTTTTGTATTTCAATTGTGTCTGTTGTAATATTTCCATTTCCATCACGAATTTTAGTAATTTGGAGTTTCTCTCTCCTTCTCTTTGTTAGCGTGGCTAAGGGTTTATCAATTTTGTTTATTTTTTCAAAGAACCAACTTTTTGTTTTGTCAATTTTTTGAATTGTTTCTTTTGTTTCAATTTCGTTGATTTCAGCTCTGATTTTGATTATTTCCTGTCTTCTACTACTTTTGGTGATGAGCTGTTCCTCTTTTTCTAGGGCTTTGAACTGTAATGTGAGGTCATTGATTTGTTGACTTTTCATTCCTTTATTAAATGCACTCCATGCAATGAATTTTCCTCTTAGCACTGCTTTCATAGTGTCCCAGAGATTTTGATATGTTGTATCTTTGCTCTCGTTGACCTCTAAGAATCTTTTAATTTCCCCCCTAATGTCTTATGTTATCCATGTATCATTCAATAGCATATTATTTAATCTCCAGGTCTTGGAGTAGTTTCTGTTTCTAACTTTATCATTGATATCTAATTTCATTCCATTATGATCTGATAGTATACAAGGTAGTATCTCTATGTTTTTCTATTTGCTAAGAGTAGCTTTGTGGCATAGCATATGGTCTATTTTAGAGAAGGAACCATGAGCTGCTGAGAAGAAAGTGTATTCACTTTTTGATGGATGGAATATTCTATATATGTCTGTTAAGTCCAAATTAGCGATTGTGTCATTGAGTCCTATGGTTTCTTTGTTCAATTTTTGCTTGGAAGATCTGTCCAACGGTGAGAGAGGAGTGTTAAAGTCCCCCAGAATTATTGTGTTTTGGTCTATTTGATTCCTGATATTGAGAAGGATCTGATTGACGTACGTGGATGCACCATTGTTTGGGGCATAAATATTTATGATTGTTATGTCTTGCTGATTTATGCTTCCTTTAAGCAGTAGGAAATGTCCTCCTTTATCCCTTCTGACTAACTTTGGCTTGAAGTCTGCTTTATCTGAAATGAGGATGGAAACTCCTGCTATTTTACTCAGTCCATGTGCATGGTATGTTTTTTCCCAACCTTTCACCTTTAGTCTGTGGGCATGTTTTTCTATGAGATGAGTCTCTTGAAGGCAGCATATTGTTGGGTCTTTCTTTTTAATCCAATCTGCCACTCTATGTCTTTTGATTGATGAGTTTAGGCCAGTTACATTCAGGGTTATTATTGAGATATGACTTGTATTTCCTGTCATTTTAGCTTTTTTGGGGTTTTTAGCTTAACTTTGTTTCTCCTTTGATTGACTTTCTTTAGGGTAATTCCTTCCCATGTTGACTGAGATTGTTGTTTTTCATTTCTTCCTCTTCAAATACTTTGTTGAGAATGTTCTGTAGGGCAGGCTTTCTCTTTGTGAATTCTTTAAGCTTTTGTTTATCATGGAAGGATTTTATTTCATCATCAAATCTGAAGGTAAGTTTTGCTGGGTATAAGATTCTTGGTTGGCATCCGTTTTCTTTCAGAGCTTACAATATGTTGTTCCAGGCCCTTCTTGCTCTTAGGGTCTGGGCTGAGAAATCTGCTGATATCCGTATTGGTTTCCCCCTGTAGGTAATCTGATGTTTTTCTCTCACTGCCTTTAAAATTCTATCTTTGTTTTGTATGTTAGGCATTTTCATTATAATGTGCCTTGGTGTGGATCTGTTGTAATTCTGTGCATTTGGTGTCCTGTAAGCTTCTTGTAATTGATTTTCCATCTCATTCATCATATTTGGGAAATTTTCTGATATTATTTCATTGAACAGATTATTCATACCCTTGGTTTGTATCTCTGTGCCTTCCTCAATCCCAATAACTCTTAAATTTGGTCTTTTCTTGATGTCCCATATTTCTTGGAGGTTTTGTTCATGATTCCTAACCATCTTCTCTGTTTGTTCAACTTTGTTTTCAAGATTAAATATTTTGTCTTCATTGTCTGAGGTTCTGTCTTCCAAGTGATCTATTCTGTTAATTATGCTTTCTATTGAGTTTTTAATTTGGTTGATTGTTTCCTTCATTTCCTTGTTTCCTTCAAGGATTTCTGTTTGTTTTTTTCTCAGAACTTCTATCTCTTTATTGAAATGATTTTTTGCTTCCTGCAATTGCTCTATTAGCTGATTATTCATAGCCTGAATCTGCTCTCTCGTCACATCATTCTCTTCTCAGATCATTTTAATTATGAACATTCTGAACTCCCTTTCTGTCATTCCTTCTACCATGCTGTCTTTGGGTTCTCTTAGTATATCATCTAGATTTGTTTGGGACACTTTCTTCCCGTGTTTTCTCATGCTGCTCATGTATCTTCCCCTCTAGTAGTGTGAATCAGAGGGATTGCAATTTTCCTGTAAAGACTTAAAGTGTCCCTGCAGATTTCCAGTAACTTACCTGATGTTTGAGAGGTGCTTGATCAAGTGGTGACCCAAGAAAGCTGCTGTCCCACTAACTCCAGGTTGGGAATGATCAATGCTTCTGGGAGGAGGCAGCCTGGTGTTGGTAGACAATCAGATACAGCAAGGTGCTAGACCCTGGGCCAGGGTGTGGACCTGGGAAATAGACCAAGTTGGGGTGGGGGCACAAAACTGTGCTCAGTGATGGAGACACTGGGCTTGAGAGCCCAGGCAGGCCTGAGCTCCTCGCTGGGGGCTCAGTCGGTGGCAGGTGGTCACTCTCTGCCAGAGAAGCTGTAAAATAGCACCGAAGGGCCCAAACTCCCCGCTGGAGCTGGCGACTCCCTCCTCTCCAGGCCAGACCTCCCCAGGAGACGCCTCGCAGTGGCGGGGAAGACCGGAGCTCAGCTCTGAGGACTCAGGCAGTCCCAGATGGTCGCCCTCTGCCAGGGAAGCTGCAAAATGGCACCGAATGGTCCAAACTCACCGCCGGAGCCAGAGACTCCAGCCCCTCCAGGCCAGACCGCCCAGGAGACGCCTTAACATGTTTTTGTATGTGATTTGCCAGAACTTTGTTAGGAATTTTTGGATCAATGTTCATCAGGGATATTGGTATGAATTTTCTTTCCTTGATGTGTCTTTGTCTGGTTTTGGTATCAGGGTGATACTAGCTTCATAGAATAAGTTTGGAAGGGTTCCATCCTTTTCTATTTCATGGAATACTTTGAGGAGTATTGGTATTAATTCTTCTTTGAAGGTCTTGTAGGACTCTGTTGAGAATCTGTCTAGTCTGGGCTTTTCTTTGTTGGTAGGTTTTGATGACTTCTTCTATTTCATTGCTTGAAATTGACCTGTTTAAATAATGTATGTCCTCTTGATTCAGTTTGGGTGGCTCATGAGTCTCTAGAAATTTTTTGACTTCTTCAAGATTTTCTATTTTTTGGAGTGTAGATTTTCAAATTAGCTTCTAATTATGTTTTATATTTCAATAGTGTCTGTCATGATATTTCCTTTTTATCATGAATTTTAGTAATGTGAGTTTTCTCTCTCCTTCTCTTCTTTAGTGTGGCTAAGGGTTTATCAATTTTGTTTTCTTTTTCAAAGAACCAATTCTTTGTTTTTGCCAATTGTTTCTTTTGTTTCAATTTTATTGATTTCAGCTCTGATTTTAAATATTTCCTGTTTTCTACTACTTTTGCTGTTGATCTGTTCTTCTTTTTCTCGGGCCTTGAGATGTAATGTTAGGTCATTTATTTGTTGAGTTTTTATTCATCTATTGAATGAGCTCAATGCAATGAACTTTCCTCCTAGTACTACTTTCATGGCGTCCCAGAGATTTTAATATGTTGTATCATTGTTCTCATTTACCTCTAAGAATTTTTTATCTCCTCCCTCATGCCTTCTATCCATGAATCATTCAATACCATATTATTTAGTCTCCAGGTATTGGAGTAGTTTCTATTTTTTATTTTATCATTGATTTCTAATTTCATTCTGTTATAATCTGATAGAATACAAGGTAGTATCTCTGATTTTTTGTATATACTAAGAGCTTCTTTGTGGCCAAAACTGGTCTGTTTTAGAAAAGGATCCATGTGCTGCTGAGAAAAAAAAGTATATTCACTCATTGATGGATGGAATATTCTATATATGTCTGTTAAGTCTAAATTATTGATTGTACTATTGAATTCTATAGTTTCTTTGTTTAGCTTTTGTTTGGAAGATCTATCCAACGATGAGAGAGGTGTGTTAAAGTCGCTCAGTATTACTGTGGTATATTTGATTCCTGAAGTTGAGAAGGATTTGTCTGATGTACATAGACACTCCAATGTCTGGGTCATAAGTATTTAGGATTGTTGTATCTTGTCAATGCATAATTCCCTTGCGCAGTATGAGATGTCCTTCTTTATCTCTTCTGACTCAATTTGGCTTGACGTCCACTTTATCTGATATGAGGATGGAAGGCCCTACATTTTGACATAGACCATGAGAGTGATATGTTTATTCCCAAACTTTCACCTTCAGTCTGTGGATGTCTTTACCTATGAAATGAGTCTCTTGAAGGCAGCATATTGTTGGGTTTTTTTTAAATCCACTCTGCCATTCTATGTCTTTTGATTCATGAGTTTAAACTGTTAACATTCTGGGTTATTATTGAGATACGATTTGTATTCACAGACATTTTGGTTCATTTTTGGTTTTTAACTTTATTTTATTTCTCCTTTGATTGACTTTTCCTTTAGGGTAATTACTCCCTTTGTTGCCTATCACTGTTGTTTTTTATTTCCTGGAATATTTTGCTGAGAATCTTCTCTAGTGCAGGCTTCCTATCTGTAAATTGTTTTAAATTTTATCATGGAAGATTTATTTTACAATGTCTCAAGTAATTTTATTTATTTTTTATTTTGTTTGTTTTTTTCTTTTTGCAGACTGCATTTTGATTCATTGCACAAAAATGTGGTACAATTTTCATTCTATGGTTGTGCACAATGTAGATTCATACCATTCATGTAATCTTATATGCACATAGGGTAATGATGTCTGTCTCATTCCACCATCTTTCATATCTCCTCCCCCTCCTCCCACTCATTTCACTCCACACAATCTGAAGTTCCTATATTCTTCTCTTATCCCCCAACCCCATCACCAACATTATGCATCATCATCCACTTACCAGAAAAAAACATTCAACCTTTGGTTTATTGAGCTTGACTTATTTCACTTAGCATGATATTCTCTAATTCCATCCATTTATCTGCAAATGCCATAATATAATTCTTCTTCATGGCTGAATAATATTCCATTGTTTATATATACCACAGTTTCTTTATCCATTCATCTGTTGAAGGGCATCTAGGTTGGTTCCACAGTCTAGCTATTGTGAATTGAGCTGCTATAAGCATTGATGTGGCTGTGTCACTGTAGTGTGCTGATTTTAAGTCCCTTGGGTATAAACTGAGGAGAGGGATGGCTGGACCAAATAGTGAGTCCACTCAAAGTTTTCTGAGGAATCTCCATACTGCTTTCCAGAGTGGTTGCACCAATTTGCAACTCCATCAGCAATGTACAAGTGTGACTTTTTCCCCACATCCACGCCAACACTTATTATTGCTTGTGTTCCTGATAACAGCCATTCTAATTGGAGTTAGATTAAATCTTAGGGTGGTTTTAAATTGCATTTCTATAATTACTAGAGATGATAAGCATTTTTTCATATATTTGTTGATCACCTGTATATCATCTTCTGTGAAGTGTCTGCCTAGTTCCTTAGCCCATTTATTGATTGGGTTCTTTGTAATTTTGGTGTAAAATTTTTTAGTTTCTTTAAAAATTTTGGAGATCAGTGCTCTGTCTGAAGTGTGTGTGGAAAAATTTTTCCCACTCTGTAGGCTCTCTTTTCACATTATTGATTGTTTCTTTTGCTGAGAAAAAGCTTTTTAGTTTGAATCCATACCATTTGCTGATTCTTGCTTTGATTCCTTGTGTTTTGGGGGTCTGGTTAAGGAAGTCTGGCCCTAAGCCAACATGATGAAGATTTGGGCCTACTTTTTCTTCTATTAGGTGCAGGGTCTCTGGTCTAATGCCTAAGTCCTTGATTCACTTTGACATGAGTTTTGTGTAGGGTGAGAGATAGGGACTTAACTTCTTTTCCTTCATATGAATTTCCAGTTTTCCCAGAACCATTTGTTGAACAGGCCATCTTTTCTCCATTGTATGTTTTTGGCTCCTTTGTCTAGGATGAGGTAACTGTATTTATGTGGGTTTGTCTCTGTGTCTTCTATTCTGTACCATTGGTCTGCCTGTCTATTTTGGTGCCAATACCATGCCATTTTTGGTTACCATTGCTCTGTAGTATAGTTTAAGGTCTGGTATTGTGATACCTCTTGTTTCCCTCCTTATCCTCAAGATTGCTTTAGCTATTTGAGGCCTCTTATTCCTCCAGATGAGTTTCATGATTGCTTTCCCTATTTCTATGAAGAACATCATTGGTATTTTATTTGGAATTGCATTGAATCTGTATAGCGCCTTTGGTAGAATGGCCAAAATGACAATATTAATTCTGCCTATCCAAGAACATGGGAGATCTTTCCATCTTCTAAGATTTTCATTAATTTCTTTCTTCAATACTCTGTAATTTTCATTGTAGAGGTCTTTCACCTCTTTTGTTAGATTAATTTCCAAGTTTTTTTTTTTTGAGGCTATTGTGAATGGAGTAGTTTTCCTAATTTCTCTTTCAGAGGGTTCAATAATTATGAATAGAAATGCATTAGATTTATGTATATTGATTTTGTATCCTGCTACTTTGCTGAATTCATTTTTTAGTCTAGAAGTTTTCTGGTGGAGTTCTTTGGGTCCTCTAAATATAGAATCATGTCATCTGCAAGAAGTGAGTTCTTCTTTTTCCTATTCGTATCCCCTTAATTTCTTTCTTCTAATTACTCTGGCTAGTGTTTCAAGGATGATGTTGAATAGAAGTGGTGAAAGAAGGCATCCCTGTCTGTTTCCAGTTTTCAGAGGGAATGCTTTCAGGTTTTCTCCATTTAGAATGATGTTGGTCATGGGCTTAGCATAGATAGCCTTTACAATGTTGAGGTATTTTTTCTAGTGTTTTGAGCATGAAGGGATGCTATATTTTATTAAACACTTTCTCAGCATCTATTGAAATAATCATCTGATTCTTAACCTTAAGTCTGTCAATGTGATGAATTATGTTTATTGATTTCCAGATGTTGAAACGACTTGCATGCCTGGGATAAACCCCACTTGATCATGGTGTACTAGCTTTTTGTATGCAATTTGCCAGAATTTAGTTAAGGATTTTTGCATCTACATTCATCAGGGATATTGGTCTAAAGTTTTCTTTCCTTGATGCATCTTTGTCTGGTTTTGATATCAGAGTGATACTGGCTTCATAGAATGAGTTTGGAAGGGTTCCCTCATTTCCTATGTCCTGGAATAATTTGAGGAGTATTGGTATTAGTTCTTCTTTAAAGGTCTGGTAGAATTCAGCTGAGAATTCATCTGGTACTGGGCTTTTCTTGGTTGGTAGGCTTTTGATGGCTTCTTCAATTTCTGTGTATGAAATTGATCTGTTTAAGTTGTGTATGTCTTCCTGATTCAGTTTGGGAGGATCATGTATCTAAACATTTGTCAATATCTTTGATATTTTCTATTTTGTTGGAGTATAAATTTTGAAAGTAGTTTCTAATTATTTTATGTATTTCAATGATGTCTCTCATGATCTTTCCTTTTTCACCATGAATTCTAGTAATTTGAGTGTTCTCTCTCCTCTTTTTTAGTGTGGCTAATGGTTTATCAATTTTGTTAACTTTTTCAATGAACCAACTTTTCAGTTTGTCAATTTTTTCAATTGTTTCTCTTGTTTCAATTTCATTGATTTCAGCTCTGATTTTAATTATTTCCTATCTTCTACTACTTTTGGTGTTGAGCTCTCCTTTTCCTAGAGCTTTGAGATGTAATGTTAGGTCATTTAGTTGTTGACTTTTTATTTTTTTAATGTGTGAGCTCAGTGCACTGAACTTTCCTCTTAGTACTGCTTTCAGAGTGTCCCAGAGATTTTGAAATGTTGTGTCATTCTCATTTACCTCTGAGAAATTTTTATTTCCTCCCTGATGTCTTCTGTTATCATTGCATCATTTAATAGCATATTATTAAGTTTCCAGGTGTTGGAGTAGCTTTTGTTTTTTATTATATACTTGGTTTCTAATTGCATTCCATTATAGTGTGATAGAATACAAGGTAGTATCTCTATCTTTTTTGTATTTACTAATGACTTATTTGTGGCATAGTATATTGTCTATTTTGGAGAAGGATCCATGAGATGCTGAGAAGAATGTGTATTCACTTGATGATGGATGAAATACTCTATACATGTCCATTAAGTCTATATCATTGATTGCATTCCTTAGTTCTATAGTTTCTTTGTTCAGTTTTTGTTTGGAGAATCTATCCAGTGGGGGGAACAGTGTATTAAAGTCACCCACTATTATTGTGTTTTGGTCTATTTGATTCTTAAAATTGATAAGGGCTTGTTTGATATATATAGATGCTCCATTGTTTGGGGCATAAATATTTAAAATCATCTTGCTGGTTTATGGTTCCCTGAGGGAGTATGAAATGTCCTTCTTTATCCCTTCTGACCAACTTAGATTTGAAGTCCACATTATCTGATATAAGGATGGAGACTCCTGCTTTTTTAGAGAGTTCATGTGCATGGTATGATTTTCCCCATCCTTTCACCTTTAGTCTGTGGATGTCTTTTTCTATGAGATGAGTTTCTTGAAGGCAGCATATTATTGGGTCTTTCTTTTTAATCCAATCTGCCAGTCTATGTTTTTGATTAACAAGTTTAGACCATTAACATTCAAGGGTATTATTGTGATATGATTTGTATTTCTGGTCATTTTGGCTTATTTTTGGTTTTTACCTTGACTTGGTTTCTCCTTTGATTAGTTTTCCATTAGGAGAGTTCCTCCCTTTTCTGACTTGCATTGTCATTTTTACTTCCTCCTCATGAAATATTTTGCTGACAATGTTCTCTAGTGCAGGCTTTCTAGTTGTAAATTCTTTTAGCTTTTGTTTATCATGGAAAGATTTTATTTCATCATCAAATCTGAAGATTAGTTTTGCTGGGTATAAGATTTAGGTTGGCTTGTTCTTTCAGAGCTTAAAATATATTGTTCCAAGCCCTTCTAGCTCTTAGGGTCTGATCTGAGAAATCTGCTGATATCCATATTGTTTTTCCCTTATATGTAATCTGACACTTTTCTCTTGCAGCCTTTAAAATATTACCTTTATTTTGTATGTGAGGCATTTTCATTAAAATGTGCCCTGGTGTGGAACTGTTGCAATTTTATGCATCTGGTGTCCTGTATGCCTCTTATATTTGATTTTCCATTTCATTCTTCTGCTCTGGAAAATTTTCTGAAATTATTTCATTGAAAGGCTGTTCATTCCTTTGGTTTTAGCTCTGTGCCTTCTTCAATCCCAATAATTCTTTGATTTGATCTTTTCATGTTATCCCATAATTCTTGGAGGTTCCATCATGATTTCTTACCATCTTCTCAGTTTGGTCAACTTTATTTTCAAGATTAAATATTTTGTCTTCATTGTCTGAGACTCTGTCTTCCACAAGATTTATTCTGTTGATGATGCTTTCTACTGAGTTTTTAATTTGGTCTTTGTTTCTCTCATTTCAAGTATTAATGTTTGTTTGTTTTTCTCAGAATCTCTATCTCTTTATTAAAGTACTCTTTTGCTTCCTGCATTTGCTCTTTTAACTGTTTATTGAGTGATCATGCACTACCTGCATTTGCTCTCTTATCTCATCTTTTGCTTCACAGATCATTTTAATTATGTTCATTCTAAACTCTTTTTTCATCATTTCTACTGCCATGCTGTCATTGGATTCTATCAAAATAGCATCTTAATTTGTTGGGGACACTTTCTTCCCCTGTTTTTTCATATTATCTCTGTGTATTCTCCTCTACCTGTGAAGATCTGAGGTATTGCAGCTTCCTCTGTAGGCTTCATGTGACCCTGCAGGTTTCTAATAATTCTCCTTTGAGGGGGAGATCAATATCAGCAGCACCCAATACAAACAATATTCAGCCCTACACCAGATACCCTCTATTAAGACATTAGACCAGAATCCCTGTACCAATGTAGGCCCAAACCTTCATCATGTTGGCTTAGGATCAGACTTCCTTAACAAGACTCCCAAAGTACAAGAAATCATAGCAAGGATCAATAAATGGCAAGGATTCAAGTGAAAAAGCTCTTCCTCAGCAGAGGATACAAACAATAATGTGAAAGGTGAGCATATGGAGTCGGAGAAGCAATAAATGGGAAGGATTAAAACAAAAAAGTTTTTCCTCATCAGAGGATGCAATCAATAATGTGAAAGGAGAGCCTATGGAGTGGGAGAAAATCATTTCCACATGCACTTCAGATAGAGCACTAATGTTCAAAATTTACAAAGTAATTACAAAACTTTACACCAAAATTTATAAAGGATCCAATCAATAAATGGGCTAAGGAACTGGACAGACACTTTACAGAAGAAGATATATAGGTAATTGATAAATATATGAAAAAGTGTTCAACATCTCTAGTAATTAGAGAAATGCAAATTAAAACAACACTAAGATTTCATCTTACTCCAATTAGGATGGCTATTATCAAGAACACAAACAGTAATAGATGCTAGCGTGTCTGTGGGGAAAAAGCACACTTGTACATTGTTGGTGGAGATGCAGATTGGTGCAGCCATCTTGGAAAGCAGGTGGAGATTCCTCCAAAAACTTGGAATGGCCCCAACTTTGACCCAGTTGTCCCACTCCTTGGTTTATACCCAAAGGACTTAAAATCAGCATACTACAGTAATACAGCCACATCAATGTTTACTGAAGCTCAATTCACAATAGCTTGATTGTGGACCAACCTAGATGCCCTTCAACAGATAAATTGATAAAGAAACTGTGGTACATTAAAAAAATGGAATATTATTCAGCCATAAAGAGTAATTATATTATGACTTTTACCAATAAATGGATGGAATTGTAGAATATCATGCCAAGTAAAATAAGCCAAGCCCAAAAAACCAAAGGTCAAAAGTTTTCTCTGATAAGTGGATGATGATAAATAATCAGGTTGGCGGGTTGGGAGGTGAGCTAAAATCAATGAAACTGAAAGAAAGGAAACAATTCAAAAAATTTACAAAACAAAACATTTGTTCTTTGAAAAAATAAGTAAAGTTGATAAACCCTTAGGCATACTAACAAAGAGAGAAAACTCAAATAACTCCAGTACATGATGAAAAAGGAAATAACATGACAGACACTACTGAAATACAGAAGATAGTCAGAAATTATTTTGGCAATTTATATTCCAATAAAATGGAAAACCTTGAAAACACTGATGAATTTCTAGAGACATATGACTATCCAAACTGAATCAGGAGGACATACATGATTAAACAGATCAATTTCAAACAATGAAACAGAAGATGCCATCAAAAACCTACCAATCAAGAAAAGCCCAGGACAACAGGGATTCACAGTTGAGTTCTACAAGACCTTCAAAGAAGAATTGATACCAATCATTTTCAAATTATACCATGAATAGAAAAAGAGGTAACCCTTCCACATTCATTTTATGAAGCTAGTATCATTATGATACAAAAACCAGGCAAAGACACAAGAAGGAGAGAAAACTTCAGACCAAATCCATGATGACCATTGATGCAAAAAGTCTTAATAAAATTCTGGAAAATGCCTAGCATGCAGAATAAGGATAGCTTGAGGTGGGTGTGGTCTTGCCAGCTCCTGAGATGCCCTCAAGCCCTCTTTCTTATTGTCTCTGAGTAAAGTCTTTAGGATTTCAGTAGTGGCAGTAATGTCTATAACAACCGCAACTTCCTTAGCCCTGGTTTTACTCAGGCCTTTCAAGTTCACTTTTTCCAAATCTTTCTGCTCTGATTTCTGCTCCTGATTATCACAGTAAATTTGACTAAAAGCCACCAGCAATATCCATGCCATTTCCTGAATGCTATGCTGCCCAGACATTTCTTCCACCAATTAAGAAGTCCATTGCTTCTAAAATCAGTCTCACAGAGAGTCTCAAGATGTGGAATGACATGACAACTTCTCTGCCATGTAACATGAATGACTTCTACTCCAACTTCCAATAGAGTCCTCCCTTTCTGAACCCTCTTGAGCTCTGTCTTCTCTGAGTACAGTCCTATTGCCATTCTGGTCTTCTAAGCTCCCACCTGAATTGGCCATTAATCTCTGTTTACAACAATCTAAAGTATTTCCAGCTTGTACAACTAAGAATCTAAAATTCCTTCCACCAATTCCAGAAAGCTCAAAAAGCTTTTGAAAAACATGGTCAGGTTAGTCCCAGGAACAACCCCACCTCTGGTACCAATTTCTGTTTTAGTCAACTTTTTTGCTGCTGTGACTAATAGGATCTGACCAATTGTAGAAGAGGAAGAGTTGATTTGAGGGCTCACAGTTTCAGAGGCCTCAATCCATAGACAGCTGACTCCATTCCTCAGAGCTCGAGATGAGGCTGAACATCATGGTGGAAGAGTGTGGCAGAAGGAAGCAACTCACATTATCAGGAAAGAGAGAGAGAGAGAGAGAGAGAGAGAGAGAGAGAGAGAGAGAGAGTTTCCACTCTCCACATACAAATATATACCTCAAAGTCATATCTCAATTCCAATATCCTCTACCCGTGTCCTACAACTTCAGTTACCACTCAGTTAATCCCTTTCAGGGGATTAAATCACTGGCTAGGTTAAGACTGTTATAACCCAATCATTTGTTCTCTGAACCTTCCTGCATTGTCTCCCTATGAGCTTTTGGGGACACCTCATATCCAAACCATAGTATTTTCTGATATTATTTCACTGACAAGACTGCTGTCCTTTGGTTTGTATCTCTGAACCTTCATCTATCCTGGTAATTCTTAAATTTGATCTTTTCATGTTATTCCATATTTCTTGGAAGTTCTGTTCTTGGTTTATTACCATCTTATCTGCATGGCCAACTTTATTTTCAAGATTATATATATTTGATTCCACTACCTGAGGTTCTGTCTTCCAAGTGGTCTAGTCTGTTAGTGATGCTTTCCATTGAATGTTTAAATTGGTTTATTGATTCCTTTATTTCAAGGATTTCTGCTTGATTTATTTTCAGAACCTCTCTCCTTATTGAATGGATGTTTTGCCTCCTGAATTTTATCTCTGTAAGTATCCTTACATCATCCTTTACCTCACAGATCAGTTGACCTATGTACATTCTAAACGCCTCTGACATTTCCTTCCACTGTGATGTCATTGGATTCTATTGTTGGTGGTTCTTGGTTTTTCTGGGGTGATTTCTTCTCTTGTTTCTTCTTGCTGCTTTTGTGTCTACCCATCTAGCAGTGGGGATCTGAGGCAGTACAGTTTCTGTCTTGTAGATTTACATTGCCCCTGAAGGTTTCCAGGACCTTATATTTAATGGAGAGACAAATAATAACAGCAACCAATGCAAACAATATATAACCTTAAGCCCAGTAGCTACTACAATGTCTACAGTTTTGTTGCAATAAACAGAAATGATTAATTAAGTTACAATAAAAACAGTAAGTTTGTAAAGGGTTTATATATTCAAATGGTGGAAAAAGAGAACAGGAGTGGTGTAGGATGTGATAATTATGAGGAAAGAGGAGAAAAGATAGAAATAAAATAGTATATGAAGAGGGAAAGGGGCATAATAGAAGTTGATTATTAGCAGGAGAAAAGAGAAAAATACTAAAGGGAAACAGATAAGTGAAAGAAAAATATATGTATAAATAAAATAAAAATTTAAAAGAAATTTTTTTCATTATCTCAGCCTCTTTATTTAAATAATCTTTTGCTTCCTACATTTGTTCTCTCATCTCTTTATTGAAGTGATCTTTTGCTGTCTGAATTTCGTCTCTTACACCATCCTTTACTTCCCAGATCATTTTAATTATGTACATTCTGAATTCCCTCTGACATTTCTTCTGCTGTGCTGTCAATGAATTCTTTCATTGTGGCATCTTGGTTTGTTTGGGGTGCTTTCTTTTCTTGTTTTCTCATGTTGTTCATACTTCTTCCCCTCTAGCAGTGTGGATCTGAGGTATTAAGGTTTTTACCCCATAGATTTATAATGTCCCTGCAGGTTTCCAAAATCCTTCCTTTGAGAGGGAGATTAATATTATTAACAGTACACAATGCAAACAATATGCAGGTTTAAATCAGGTAGCCCCTATTAAGATGTTTACAGTTTCATCACAATAAACAGAATTGATGTGTTTGATCATTTTCTGTAGTATAAACAGTCTGTTTGCAATAGTATCTAGAGTTTCAAGGGGGTTGTAGGGTGTGATGTTTATGGGTAAGAGGTGCGAATATAGAGCTATTAAATCCCAGGAAGAGTGAAAAATGAATCAGTAGAAGTTGACTGTTAGCAGGAGAGAAGAGAAAAAGGGACTCTCAGGTGTAACCAAGCCTGTAGGGACCTTGGAATTGGTCTTCCAGGTCCTGGCTATCGCCCCTAGGTGGAAGTGGCCACATCCCTAGTTGATGGTAGTGGCAGCAACTAACCTGTAGGCACCTTGATATTGGTGTCTAGTCTCCAGCCAGTGTCCCATGATGGAAGCTTCCCCAAATAAGATGGCGGGGGCAGCAACAGAGGCAACCCAAGATGGTAATGAAGGTGACCTGGGATGGAGCCGACTGCTTTTAGAGATGGGGTTGCAAGAGTGGGCCATGCCAGCCTGTTCAGATATGCAGTGCTGTGATGTGCTTTGTTGCAGTGGGTGGTTGCCCCAGATCCTGTCCTGGGGTAGGGGCTACAGCATTGGCTGCAGTGTCCCAAGATGGAGGCTGGCCTGGGGAGCCATGGGGACCACAGCACGGGGACTATCCTCTCCTCCTCCTCCAGGTGGATGACCAGCCAAGGGGCAGGTGCTCTCCTCTCCTCCTCATGGGTCTGACAGCTGAAGCAAGTTTCTTATAGATAGAATATTGTTGAGTGTAGGTTTTTTTAACTTTCATTCAGTCCACATATTTTTAGTCCACTTGCACTTTAGGCTATTATGGATAAACAGAATACACTTGTCATTCTGTTAATTTCTTTCTGGTTGTTTGATATCCTTTGCTCCTTTCTTCCTTGTTGTTCATCTTTGTGAGTTGGTTCATTGATAAGGTTTGTTTCTCTTTTCTTTCTCTTGTTGTGCATCTGCTTTACTAGTGAGTTTTTACTTTCAAGCATTTTTATCATGGTATCAACCATCCTTTTGCTTCTAAGGTAAACTCCCTCAAGCATTTCTTGTATTCTGGTGATGATGAATTCTGCAGTTTTCTCTAGTTTGCAAAAGTCTTTATTTCCTCATAATTTCTGAAAGATACCTTTTCTAGGTATAGTATACTTATTTTGCAGGGTTTTTTTCTTCCAGGGCATTGACGACTATCCCATCATTCTAACAGAGCCTTTAAGGATTTTACATAGAAATCTGTTGTCAGTCTAATAAGACTTTTCTTTATGTGTTGGTTAGTTTTTGTCACTATAACCAAGACACCCAACAAGAACAACTTGGAGAAGGAAAAGTTAATTTTTGGATCAGAGGTTCAGTGCATGTTGGGGTAAATCCATTTTGGGGGGCCTGAGGTGAGGCAGACACCTTGACAGAAGGGTGTGGTGAAGAAAAGCTTCTCAGCTCATGGCAGCCAAGAAGCAGAAAGAATAGTAGAAAAATCACAGACAAGATATAGTGGCCAAAATCATTCTCCCAATGACCTCCTTCCTTTAGCTACCTTCACCTGCCTACGGTTACCACTGAGTAGTCCATTTAAATTATTAATCTATAAAACTGATTAATCCACTGATGAGATTATGGGCCTAATAATCTAATCATTTTACCTCTGAAAAGTGCTATATTGCCCAACATGTGAACATTTGGCCATTATTAGATCCAAAAGACAACAATGTGATTTGACACTTTTACTTTTTTGGGAATTATCTCTGTTTTGTACTTTTAACAATAGGACTACAATATCCCTCAGAGATGTCATTTTTTGATCAAGTTCTTTCAGTCAAATCTATTTGCTCTTTCTTGTTTTGTGTGTTTGTTTGTTGAGCCTTACCTGAATTTCCATATATTTTTCAAAATTTGGAAACTTTTCATGAATTTTTTCATTAAATAGTTTTTATGTGCCCTTTCCCTTCTCCTCCTGGAATATCCTACTGAGAATGTTTGCTCACTTAATGATGTCACACAATTTTTAAAGACTTTATTCATTCTTTTTTCATATTTTATTTGTACATTATAATTATCCTAATGGTGGTATTCTTTGTTACATATTCAGATATGAACACAATATGACAATATCTTTTCCCAGTATTTCCCCCTCCTTCTCATCTTCACTCCCCCTTGTCCTTTTTTAGTAAGCTTTGCATCACTGTGACCAAAACACCTAACAAGAACAACTTAGATGAGAGAAAGTTTATTTGGGGCTCAAAGGTTCAGGGTCTTAGTCCACAGGTATCCAACTCCATTGCTCTGGCTCAAGGTGAAGCAACACATCATGGGGGAAGGTCCCAGAAGAAGAAATCTGGTCAGCTCATGAGAGGGTCAGGAAGTCGGGACTCAGATGGAAGATGTACCCTTCCAGGACATGGAATCAGTGGCCCACCTCCTCCAGCCATGATCCACCTGCCTATAATTACAACCCAGTCCATCCAAACTAGGATGAAATGATTAAGTACAGTTCTCACAATTCAATCATTTTACCTCTGAATACTCCTGCAGAAACACAGGAGTTTGGGGGAGAGTTATGCTTACATATGAGGTGTCCCCAAAAGTTGCTGTATGAGAAAATGCAGGAATGCCAAGGGGTAAAATGATTGGACTGAGAGAGTTGCAATCTAATCAGTGGATTAATCCACTGATATGGATCAACTGGCTGATAACTGGGTTGGTGGAGTGTGGCTGGAGGAGGAGGTCACTGAGGGCATGACTTTGAGGTTTATATTTTGTCTCTATGTTTCCTGGCTGTCTCGTCCTAAGCTGCTTTCCTCCCCAATGCCCTTCTGCCAAGGTGGTCTGCTTTACTTTGGGTCAGAACTATGGAGTCAGTTAACTGTGGATTGAACCTCTGAAACCATGAGCCAAAATTAACTTTTCCTCTACATTTTTCTTGTCAGATCTTTTGGTCACAGAGATGGAAAAGCTAACTAAATCAGAAAATTGTACCTAGAAGTGGGGTCGTTGCTATGACTCACCTGACCATGTGGTTCATAAGCCTTTGGAGCTCGTTTGTTGAGGGAGGAATTTTGAAGTTTAAAGATGGAAGATGGAAGTTTTAGAATGTGGTAGACAGAGCTTAAAATGGGCAATTCTGGTGGAAGGTCAGAAGAACAAAATTCTGATAGGGTTGTAGATAGTAAAGCTGGGGTTCATGAGGTTTCAGAGAAGAAATAGGACTCTTGGAAATTGGAGTACAGGCCATTCATATTACATTCTGGCAAAGAAGCTGTCCATGTCCTGAGACTTTCCATGAGGCTGAATTTAAAGGTGATGTACTAATTAATCTGGCAGGAGAAATTTCAAGGCAGCATAGCATTCAGGTGGTGGCATGGATATTTCTGAAAGCTATTATCTAAGTTGACTGTGATAATCAGGAGCAAAAAGCAGAACAGAAATATTTGAAAATCTTGCTATTTGGTCAGATGTGTAAATAAACTGGGGTCAAAGATGATGTGGCTGTTAAAGACCTAATAGCCACTAAAGAAATGCTAAGTGCAATAGAAACAATAGGAAAGATGGATAGAGGGTATCTCATAAATTGGCATGATCACACCCATCTCAGACTCAAGGACATAAAAGTAAAATTTCCTTTGAGAAGAGACCAAGGAGTACCCTGATTCCACAGCATGTGAATCAGGTCTAAAAGTTAGTTTGCAGTTCTTATCCTCCCATTCACTCAGAAACTGCTGCCAACACTATGGTCCCAGGAGTCTAGGTTACTGCTCAATGGTTATAGACCATGGAGTCAACCATGTGATGCTCTTCTGCAGGATTGCAAGATAAGGGAGCTAGGGGGCCATGGCGACTTCCACTGAGATTTTAGAGGAATGCCTGAGAGGCCAGGGAAAGGGCAGCAGATTTGGAGCCCCTTTGGGCTGCCCCTGAGAGGGTGATGCATGAAAATGTGAGAAGGAAGATGAAGCCACAGTGGAGACCCTCAAGATTAAGAGATGCCAATTCTGTGGGACACCTGTCAAGGAAAGATGTAAGAATTGAGCAGAAACAAGCCAGGACAGTGGCCACGTGGGCTGTGTTTCAGTCATCTTTTTTGCTCCTGTGACTAAAAGATCTGATCAGAACAATTTTAGGGAGGAAGGGTTTATTTGAGGGTTCATGGTTTCAGAGGTCTCAGTCCAGAAAAGTCCAACACCATTCCTTGGGGCTTCAGGTGAGGCTAAACATCGTACAAGAACAATGTGGTGAAGGGAGGTGGCTCACATGATGATCCGGAAGCAGAGAGAAAAACACCACTCCTCAGATACAAAATATGTACCCTGAAGCCACATGCCCAAAACCCCACCTCCTCTAGCCACACCCCACCTGCCTTCAGGTGATTAATTCATTGATTGGGTTAAGGCTCTCATAACCCAATCATTTCTCCTCTGTACCTTCTTGCATTGTCTCACACTTAAACTCTTGAGGGACACCTCACATCCAAACCATAACAGGCTTAAGGTCTTAGGGGCAGAGCTACACAAGCTCTTTGTAGAGAACAGCCTCATATGCTGAATGTAGAGCTACAGGACTTGTTTTCCCAGGTAGACATCAGTGTTGCTTTGATCCCATCCCTGACTTCTATGCCACTATTTTTTCCTTTTTTGGAATGGAAATGCTTACTCTGTATCATTATATGTTGGATATATGCAACTTGCTTTTGATTTTTATAGGTGCTTATGCTGAGAGTTAGCCTTGCATCTTAGAGGAGACTGGACTTTGACTTCTGGGCAATGCTGGAACTGTTGATACTGTCAGGACTCTTAGAAATGAACTAAATGTATTTTGCATATGGGTATGAGATTTCAGGGCCAGGTATGAGATATTATGGCTTAGATATGAAGCACCCCCAGAATCTCATGTGTGAGAAAATGCAAGAATTCTCAGGGGTGAAATTGTTGGACTATAAGAGTGGTGACTGATATGGATTAACTGGGTGGGCTGGGAGGAGGTGGGTCCCTAGAGGTATGACTTCAGAGCTATGGACTAGGTCAACTGTAGACTGAAACCCTGAAAGTGTAAGCCAAAATAAGCTTTCCTCTACATTGTTCTTGTCAGATCTTTTGGTCACAGAGATGAAAAAGCTAACTAAAACAAAGGAATAGCACTTGCCTAGCACATTCGAGGCACTGTGTTTGATCCCCAGCACCAATATAAATAAGTAAATAAAGGCATTGTTTCTATCTACAACTAAAAAATTCTCAGTGGAAGCCTCCATGATCATTTAACTCAAGCGTCCTGTATTCCTGAAGAGCCATCACCACATAGATGAAACCAAGGTCTGCTGCCAGTGGGTACAATATCTGGGCGCTGTGGTATCATGGCTGGAGTGGTCTCTGGTGCCTGCACAGCTCAGCATGTGAAATAACTTCCTAGGGCCCCCAAACAAGCAGGACGCCCCCATGATCTCCTCTGAAAGGAATTTTCTTTTCTACATTCTGGAACCTATACTGGGAGTGGTCTTGCAAATTCCTGAGATGCCCTCAAGGCATTTTTCCTATTATCTCTATGCAAAGTACTTAGCATCTCTTTATGGGCAGTAATCCCTTCAGCATACCTTCCTTGACCCAAAATTTACATGTACTTTCATGGCCAAACTGCAAGTTTTTTAATCCTTTTACTCTGCTTTATGCCCCAAATTCTCACAGTAAACCTGGTTAAAATATGCCAGCAACATCCATGCCACTAACTGTTGTGCTTCCTTGAAATTTTGTTGTGTTGTTATGGTTTAGCTTTTAGGTGTCCCTCAAAAGCTCATGAGACAATGCAAAAAAAGTTTTAGAGGTGAAATGATTAGGTATGATGGTTTTAACCTAATCAGTGCATTGATCCCCTGACAGGGTTTAACTGGGTGGTAACTGTAGACAGGTAGGTTGTGGCTGCTGGAGGTGGGTCAGTGGGAGAATGTCTGTGGGGTATATATTTTGTTCCTGTTGAGTGGAGCTCTTTCTCATTTTCCTAGTGCCATGTCCCCAGCTGCTTTTCTCCACCACACACTTATGCCCTGATATTCTGCCCCATTTCAGGCCCAAAGGAATGGAGTTGGCCATCTATGAACCGAAATCTTTAAAACAATGAAGCCCCAAATAAACTTTTCCTCCACTAATTGTTCTTGTCAGGCCTTTTACTCACAGTGATGAAAAAGCTGACTAAAACATGTCTTTTAATTTTTGCCATTCTGATTTATTTCTAATGTTTAATTTAGTCCTGAGATTTGTCCATTTATGAGCACTGGGGTTTGTTTTTGTTTTCTTCTGTGTGTATTATTTCTTTAAGTATTTTCTGTATTGCCAGCTCAGTAGTCATGAATTCTTTTAGTTTCTGATTATTTTGGAAAGTTTTTGTTTCTTCTTAAAATATGAAGGATAGCTTTGCTGGATATAGCAATCTTGGTTGAAAGTTATTTTCTTTCAAGGCTTAAAACACAAAATTGCAAGACTTCCTGGAGTTTAGGGTTCATACTGAGGTATTGGAAGTAATTCTGGTTGGCTTGCCTCTAAATGTGACCTGATGTTTTCCGTTTAGGCTTTTAAAATTCTACCCTGGTTCTGTACATTATGCATTTTAATTATTATCAGTTATAGAGATTTCTTTAATCTTGTATATTCCAGGTTCTGAATGCTTCCTGTATGTAAATGTCCATTTCATTCTCAAGGTTTTGAAATTTTTCTGTTATTATTTCCCTGAAGAGGTTATCCATGTCATTAGCCTGCATCTTTCAACAGTTTTTAATTCCAGCAATACTTAACTTTGGTCCCTTAATATTTTCTCAGAATTCTTGCATATTGTGGCCATGGTTGCTTTTTTATTTTATTTTATTTTATTTTATTTTATTTTATTATTTTATTTTATTTTCTTATTTTATTTTATTATTTTATGTATGTTATTTTATTATTTTATTTTATATTTTGTTTTTATTTTTATTTTATTTTATCATTTTTATTTTATTTTATTATTATATTTTATTTTATTTTTATTTT
>JAJEJO010050895.1:19135-31267 GCA_020662805.1 Glaucomys volans | reverse complement strand
AAGTTTTCTAAGGAATCTCCACACTGCTTTCCAGAGTGGCTGCACCAACTTGCACTCCCACCAGCAATGTATGAGTGTACCCTTTTCCCCACATCCTCACCAACACCTGTTGTTTCCTGTATTCTTAATAAAAGATATTCTAATTGGGGTAAGATGAACTCTTAAGGTGGTTTTGATTTGCATTTCTCTTATAACGAGGGGTGTTGAACATTTTTTCATAAATCTGTTGATTGCTTGTAGATCCTCCTCTGTAAAGTGTCTGTTCATTTCCTTGGCCCATTTAGTGATTGGGTTATTAGGGTTCTTGATGTAAAGGTTTTTTGAGTACTTTGTAGATTCTGGAGATTAGTGCTCTATCTAAAGTGTGTGTGGCAAAGATTTTCTCCCACTCTGAAGGCTCTCTCTTCACATTGCTGATTATTTCCTTTGCTGAGAAAAAGCTTTTTAGTTTGACTCTATCCCAATCATTGATTCCTGCTTTTATTTCTTGTGCTTTGGGAGTCATGTTAAGGAAATCTGGTCCTAGGCCAACATGATGAAGATTTGGACCTATTTTCTCTTCTATTAGGTGCAGAGTCTCTGGTCTAATTTCTAGGTCCTTGATCCACTTTGGGTTGAGTTTTGTACAGGGTGAGAGATAGGGGTTTAGTTTCATTTTGCTGCAAATGGATTTCCAGTTTTCCCAGCACCATTTGTTGAAGAGGCTATCTTTTCTCCATTGCATGTTTTTGGCTCCTTTGTCAAGTATGAGATACCTGTATTTATGTAGGTTTGTCTCTGTGTCCTCTATTCTGTACCATTAATCTACCTGCCTATTTTGGTGCCAATACCATGCTGTTTTGTTACTATTGCTCTGTAATATAGTTGAAAGTCTGGTATTGTGATACCCCCTGCTTCTCTCTTCATGCTAAGGATTGCTTTAGCAATTCTGGGTCTCTTATTCCTCCAAATGAATTTCATGATTGCTTGCTCTATTTCTATGAGGTCCGTCATTGGGATTTTAATTGGAATTGCATTGAATTCGTATAGCACTTTTGGAAGTATGGCCATTTTGACAAAATTAATTCTGCCTATCCAAGAACATGGGAGATCTTTCCATCTTCTCAGATGCTCTTTAACTTCTTTCTTTAGTGTTCTGTAGTTCTCATTGTAAAGGTCTTTCACTTCTTTTGTTAAATTGATTCCCAAGTATTTTATTTTATTTGAGGTTATTGTGAATGGGGTAGTTTTCCTAATTTCTCTCTCAGAGGATGCATCACTTACGAATAAAAATGCATTAGATTTATGAGCATTAATTTTATATCCTGCTACTTTACTGAATTCATTTATGAGTTCCAGAAGTTTTCTGGTGGAATTCTTAGGGTCTTCTAAATAGAGAATCATGTCATCAGCAAATAGGGATAGTTTGAGCTCTTCTTTTCCTATTCGTATTCCTCTAACTTCTTTGGTCTGTCTAATTGCTCTGGCTAGAGTTTCAAAAATAATGTTGAATTTTTATTTTATTTATTTTATTTTATCTTATTTTATTTTATGCTGTCTGGATGTTCAAGTCTGGCCACTTTGTCTTCCAGCTCTGAGATTCTGTGTTCAGCATGATCTACCCTAATAGAAAGACATTCATTTCCTTTGCTAAGAAAAAGCTTTTTAGTTTGACCCTATCCCAATTATTGATTCCTGATTTTATTTCTTGTGCTTTGGGAGTCATGTTAAGGAAGTCTGGTCCTAGGCCCACATGATGAAGATTTGGACCTACTTTTTCTTCTATTAGGCGTAGGGTCTCTGGCCTAATTCCTAGGTCTTTGATCCATTTTGAGTTGAGTTTGTACAGGGTGAGAGATATGGTTTAGTTTCATTTTGCTGCATATGGAATTCCAGTTTTCCCAGCACCATTTGTTGAAGAGGCTATCTTTTGTCCATTGTATGTCTTTGGAGCCTTTGTCTAGTATGAGATACCTGTATTTATGTGGGTTTGTCTCTGTGTCCTCTATTTGTCTCTGTATCCTCTGTAGAGACAGCCTACAGAGTGGGAGAAAATCTTTGCCACACACACATCAGATAGAGCACTAGTCTCTAGAATATATAAAGAACTCAAAAAACCTTACCCCGAGAACACAAATAACCCAATCAATAAATGGGCTAAGGAAATGAGCAGACACTTCACAGAAGAGGATCTACAAGCAATCAACAGATATATGAAAAAATGTTCAACGTCTCTAGTAATAAGAGAAACGCAAATCAAAACTACCCTAAGGTATCATCTCACCCCAATTAGAATATCTATTATCAAGAATACAAGCAACAATAGGTGCTGACAAGGATGTGGGGAAAAAGGTACACCCATACATTGCTTGTGGGGTTGCAAACTGGTGCAGCCACTCTGGAAAGCAGTATGGAGATTGCTTCAAAAACTCGAAATGGAACCATCATTTAACCCAGTTATTCCTCTCCTTGGCCTATACCCCAAGGACTTAAAATCAGCACACTACAGTGATGCAGCCACTTCAATGTTTATAGCAGCCCAATTCATTATACCTAGATTATGGAACCAACCTAGATGCCCTTCAATAGAGGAATAGATAAAGAAACTGGTATTTATACACAATGGAATATTATTCACCCATAAAGAATAATAAAATTATGACATTTGCAGATAAATGGATGGAATTGGAGAAGATCATATTAAGTGAAATAAGCCAATCCCAAAAAACCAAAGGCCAAATGATCTCTCTTATCAGTGGTTGATGACACATAGCGGGGGTGGGGGGAGGCATGGGAAGAATGGAGAAGGGTTGGATTGTATAGAAGAAAATGAGGGGTAGGGAGGGGGCAGGGAAGAAAAGATAATAGAATGAGACAAACATCTATACCCTATGTATATTTATAAATATGCAAATTGTATGATTCTACTTTGTGTACAACCAGAAAAATGATAGTTGTACTCCATTTGTGTACAATGACCTAAAATTAAAAAATAAATAAATAAGTAAATTATTGTTGGAACAAAAGAAAAAGACATTCAGCTGAACATTTGATTTGATGTATTTTGTCTTTCATTTCTAAGATGTCTGGTTGTTTTTAACATCTTATCTCCTTATTGAATTTCTCATTCATACTGCTTTCTTGCATCTAGTTGTTTTTCTGTACTGTCTTGAAATTCATTAATCATTTTTATAATCATCCTTTTGAATTCTTTATCTGGTATTTCATTTACCTTAATATCTCTGGAGTCAGTTGCTGATGAATTTATATTTTAGGAGGTGTCGGGTTATTTTATTTTTTCATATTACTTGTGTTCCTATGTTGGGTTTTATGATTCTATTGTGATGGATTTCTATTCCACCCCTATATATGGGCATATATAGGGCATGGACTTCTCATACCAGGTTGGTGTGGATTTCTCAATATATTTCCAAATGGGTCAGTTCTTTGGTGGTGATTAGTGTATCTGACACGCTGATTCATTTTTGTCAAAGTTTGAGAATTGCGCTTTCCTTGCAGGTCTCAAAGAGTGGGTCCCTCCGTGGATCTGCAGTGTGTCAGAGAACAGGGTGTGTGAGGCACATGCTCTGTGACGCTCTTTTCACTTAACGACTCTATGTTCTAGAGGGGCGTGGGAGTGGTCTACATTGAGACCCCCGCACAGATGTGTTGTCCACGGCCTTCGTGTTGATTCTGCTTTCGCTGTAGGCCAGATGCCCGTGAGTGGGACCTGAATGCCCCCCTAACCATTCCTGCCTGGGGTCTGGTCATCAGTGTGGGGCATTTCTGTCTCCTTTGTATCACTGAAGTTTGAGCATAGTTAGTGTTTGAAGTAAGGTGCACTGTTCTCTTTTTTAAATATTTTAAATTGTAGATGAACACAATGCCTTTATTTCATGCATTTACTTTTATGTGGTGCTGAGGACGGAACCCAGTGCCTCACGCGTGCTCGGGAAGCCCTCACCCTGAGCCCCAGCCCAGCCTGCCTGTCCTCTTGACGGGATTCCTGATGTAGCTCAGCAGCAGTGGGTCCCTGTGAACTCCTAGTGCCCCCGTAGATTACCAGCGCCTCACAGAAAGCGGGGAGGATAGACAATACAACAGCAGAATAAAACAATACACACATTAAAACAAACATCCAGCGCCCGCTATGACATCTCAACACCACCTGCCACAAAAACAGGAACGGGATCAGCAATTGCCAACAGCAAGCACAATAAACAGCCATGAACTAGATCTACTTTAAATAAACGGCAGAGGTCAGCGAGGCCGTCCACAGTGCTGATAACTGCAGCCAGGCAGGAGGGATGCAGACCTCACAGTTCTAAAAGTTGGCAAATGTGAGTGAGAAGAGAAGAGAAGATGTAATAGGAAGATAAAAGAGAATTTAGAAAGTTCAAAATGTGAACAGAGAGAATACGGAAGCCATGTACCAGTGATGGCTACAAAGGAAGAGGAAAATAAATAAATAAATAAATAAATAATAAATAAATAAATAAATAAGAAACTAAGTAGGGAGAAAAGGAGATCAAGAGAATTTGGCTGTTAGTGGGAGAAGAAGGGGGGAAAAAAGAGAAACAAACCAACAAAAAAACAAACAATGCTGAGTGTGGTGGCCCACGCCTGTAATCCCAGCACCTGGGAGGCTGAGGCTGGAGGATCACAAGTTCAAAGCCAGCCTCAGCAACTTACCAAGGCCCTAAGCAACTTAATGAAACCCTGTCTCAAAATAAAACAGGGCTGGGGATGTGGCTCAGTGGTTAAGTTAAGCACCCCTCAGTTCAATCCCTGGTGTGACAATCCTTTTTTTAAAATGAGAAAAATAAAACAAATATGTACATATATCCATGAACCAATCAGCACAGCAAGAACAGGAGAAGAGAAAGAGAGGGAGGGAGAGAGAGAGAGTCAAAATAAGCCATGAATCATCGCTGCCTATGCCGGAGTGTCCCCCTTTCTGTTTCCTCTTGGGCTGTGTGACCCCTAGAGAGCGAGGGCTGGAGGTTGGCATCCCCTTCCTCATGTCCCCGCTGCTCACTCACCTACCCTACTGAAGCTGAGAAATAACACTCAGCTTCCCTGTCCCCAGGGTAAAGGGGATGGAACAGGCAGCACTGTGGATGGGAGTGTCGCCGGACAGCCCGGATTGACGCACTCCCAGGATGGGGCTGCTGCAGAGTTCTGAGTGGGGAGCTCTGGTGAGCGGGCTCAGCTCCGCTCAGGCCTTTGGAACTCCCTCGGGTGGTGTTTGCTCTGCAGAAATTAGATCCACCCACCCCTAAGGTGGGATAGAGGCCAATCTGCTTAGGAGTCTCAAGGTCAGAAGTCTCCTGACATTCTACTCCTGGAGTAGCCAGCACATGCCCCACAGGTCTCAGCACACCCCCCACAGGTCTCCCACGTGCAGCCCCGAATGTAACCATGTCCACCTGCTCAGTGTCCTGACCCTCTTCAGCTGGCCACTTGAGCTGCCAGACCAAGGGAGAGCAAGTTGCCCTCTCCTCCACGCTCTGCCTTGAACCCTGCTGGGTACAATCTTCTCTGTGCCTGCTTCGCTCACATTCCACTGGGGACGCCCTCGGTCACATGGTAGGCGGTTGCCAGAACAGGTGGCAATATTTGCTCCGTCCTCCCAGGCTCTCCCAGCAGCAAGCCGCAGCACGGCCTTCTCCAGACGGCTCCCCACCTCGGTTCTGCACTTGCCAGTTGAGAAACACAGAGCACTTGCGAAGCACCGGTTTGCAGTCCGCCTCTGGTCGGCTCAGTTAAGGCTCCTTTTCTGTTCCACAGGTTCGTAGCTGCCAAACCTGTTCAGTGTCCCTCCCTGCGCCGGTGTTTCCCTGCCCTCTGCGGTGGGCCTGTGCCTCTCCTCTGCGCAACCAGCTTGCCCCCAATTCATTCTCCCTGTTCCTCCTTCAGTGCCCCTGAATGCCTCCGTCTCTAAGAGACTGACTGCCTGATGTGAGTTCCAGTGAATTCCCTCCTCCGCCCACCTTTCCGAGAGGCAGTACTGCCACTGCTCGACTCCCAAGCCCTGGAGCCACTTGATAGGCAGCCTTCCTCTGATCTGCCATCTTGAAATTCACCCATTTCATTCATTCTTTTTAATTTTTTAAAAATCTGTTACTTCAAAAGAACTTTCTTCAAAATGAGAAATTCTTTTGCTTGACCTGTCCTGCTGTTTAATCCTCAGCTGTACTTCTTATTTCATTTATTGAGTTCTTTAACTTCAAAATTTCAAATTGGTTCTTTTTTTAGTATCTTCATCTCTTTTCTGAGTGATTACTAATTTATTCTTTGCATTCTGAATTCTCTTCCTTATTTCATTGAACTCTCTGTGTTTTTATTGTATCTCATTAAATTTCCTTAAAATCTTTATTGTTACTTTTTTGTCAGGCAATTCACCTTTTCTTTGGGGTCTATCACTGGAGAGGTAGTGCTTTCCTTTGGAAACATCATGTCACCTTGTTTGGTCGTGTTTCTTGTGACCCTGTATTGATACTTGTGCATCCGGTAGGTCAATCGCCCCTATTGATTTTCTGTGGTGGGTTCACACTAACACGTTTCCTGCTTGCACTGCGCCCCGGGGTGTTGGTTGGATGGGCTGAGTTGGGTTTAGTTCCGGGGGAGTGCTCTAGTGTGTGCAGCTTCTTCAGCTGGAAGCAGTGCTGGTGACGTCTGCGGTGGTCCCCGTGGTGTAGGCCGCCGTGGTCCCCGTGGTGTAGGCCGCCGTGGTTGTGGGATTGCGCCACCAGCTCTGACCAGCTCCCTCAGGCAGGGAGAGCGGGCTGGCAGCTCTCTGTGCTGTGTGTCCAGCTCTGGGTGTGAGTAAAGGCCACACAGGGAACAGGCCACACCAGGGGGTTCAGACGGGACCCTTCAAGGTACAAGTGAAGCACAGGTGACGTCACAGTGTCCCTGAGGGCCTACCTGCTCAGGGAGTTCTGCTCAGTAGCTTCCCAAGGTCGAGGGTTTGTGGTGAGGGTCGACATTTGCTTCTCGGGGCTTAGTTGCCTGAGATTCTGAAAACAGAATATTCACCTCATTTTGGTGCCACAGGGTGGGGGGAACTACTCAGTTGTCCTCTGGGAGCCGCAGCAGGACAAGACAGGAAGGGCTCCTCAGCTGCTTCCCAGGTTGAGGACGGGTAGACACTGTGTCAGGTCCCTGGGCCTCTGTGAGCCAACCTCTCAGGGACGGATGCCTGGCTGCATTTCAGCTTGAGGGTGGGTTGGCGGGGCCACCTGGCTTCTTCCTGGGGCAGTGGGAGACTGAACAAGGCCACTTGACTGATCCTTGGGAGATCTGTCTGTCCACACCAACTGGGGATGCTTGCCCAGATGCTGCCCATGGCGACTGAGAGCAGGCAGGGCCTCCTGGTGACTCTCAGGTCTAGGTTTTCCCAGCAGCTTGGCACAGCTGCCTGGCTACCCCAGAGACCCTGGCCCGGAAGGTCCTCAAGGTGGTACCCTGGGTGGGGGAAGGCACGACGAGGACTAGGCCCTTTCTCCAGGGCAACATAGTGAAGTGGTGTCCCAGCAGCTCCCCAAACTGAGGTCAGGGCCTCTGAGGACTGCAGGGTGCTCACCGTCAAGGCCTCCCACATCTGAGGCGGGAGTGGGAGCCTCTGGGGGCCTCCTGCACTCCAGGTGAACTCGTGGTTCCAGGTTGACCTCAACAGAAGGAACTGCAGGCTGGCTGCTGGTTCCCTTTCTGTAAGGCCGTGGTGGGCCTCTGTGCTCTGCACTGTCTCGGGGCATCCCCACTGCGTTTCGGCACTCTGCCTCAAACACCCCAGGGAAGTGGCTGTGGTCATCTTGTTTCAGTCCTCTGCTGCAGAGGGAGGCATGCCAGGCATCCTATCAGCCATCTTGCTTGGCCCTCTATTCCCCAGCCTCCTAGTTTCAATTCTTGTCATCACTTTCCTCTGACTTTCCTCATGTTTGATCTTGCCTCTTCTATCTCTTGACTTTCGTATGTAGCTCATTTGTTTCCTTTACATCTGCTCATCGTGAAGACACTTGGTGGCATGAATTTGCCAGCAACTGCTGCTTTGTCTGAACCTGTGCATAGTGTTCTCAAGACCGTGGTTTTCTAAGCAATTATGTAGTCAAAGTACTTGTTTCTTCTTTGGCTCCAGATGTATGTAATGGAGGATGAGAGTATTTTCGTTTGTCTTTGGTTTTGTCAATTCTGTCATTGCTCATTGCAAGAGGAGAATGTGGCTTTCACGGTGATGTCTGCATGTCGATACTTGTTGAGGTCGCCTCTGGCTTAATGCAAGCCCCTCACTTGGCTTCCTCCCTGTGCTGCTTCCCCTTCCCACCAGTCCCTTCTGGGAACATCTCCTCAATAGATCCTTGCCCGTAAGTTCACAATTCTGAGGCCCCTTCAGAATTTGTTCTAATATATAATCAGATGTAACGTTCTGGACAGAGGTCCACAGAGGGAGCCTTCACCGTCAGCCAACTTCAGTGTTAGTTTATTGATAAATGATGTGACCACTGTGGAGGAGCCCAGAATGCAGTAAAGGGGGCAGAGAAGAGTGAAGCCAAGGACTTGGGCCTCTGGGGACTGGGATTCAAACTTCAGGTCAGTGGGGCCAATGAGAATGGGGTAGAGGTCAACAAGCAGGGACTTTGCCTTGGTTATGTGGACCGTCCAAGGCCAGGCCTCTTCTGGATGACTGTAACAAGATTCCCTGCTTGATTATAACTTTTGCCTTCCTCTTCTCCAGGAGGAGAGTATGCACATTCCCTCCTCACCTCATAGAGCCTCAATTCTGGGAGATTTGTGGAAAGTTTTCGCACACCTTATGAGGTCAACAGATACGGACAGGTGGCCAACCCACCTCTTCCTCATGACTCTTCTCCCAACGGAAGTGCAACAAGCAGGCCACAGGGGGACACTCCAGCTGAATAGCTTGTCTCCCTGGACACCCATTGTGTGGCTCAGCAAGTGGCCCAGACTGAGCCTCAGCTCCTCGCCCACACAATGAAGTGCAGTACTTACTGCATAGATATTTTCATTCTTAACTCTTCTTGTCCTTCTTGAGGAAGATCCAGAGTCCAATCAAGCCAAAGCCCAAAGACAGGACAAAGCATTGGCTGTATGGATACTGTGGACAGGATGCTTATCCCCCCTCCCTCCCAAGTCCACATGCTGAAGTGTGCCATGGTTGGATGTGGACTGTCCCCCAGAAGCCTACAAGTTGAATGCACTCCAAATGCAGCCATGTCCACAGGCAGGGATGCTTTGGGAAAGGGAATGGATCACGAGGACTCTACCTCATCAGTGGATTAATCCATTTTATCAGTGATTAATCCATTTGATGGATTAATGAATGTATGACTGAATGGATTGCTGGGAGGTGAGATCTAGTTAAACAAAGTAGGTCACTGAAGGCACATGCCCCAGAGGGTTCATCCGGTCCCTGGCTCCTCTCTCTCTCTCCGCCCCCGCCCCCAGCTGCCTTGAACTGAGAAGCTTCCTTCTGCCATCCTCCTGCCATCCTGCCATGATGCTCTCTGTCTTGGAGCCAGCTGATCATGAACTGAGTCCTCTGAAATCATGAGCCAAAATAAATCTTTACTCCTCTGTGTAGTCCCTGCCAGGTATTTTGGTCACAGTGATGAAAAGCCGACTAACACACAAAGCCCTGATTGTTCACACGGTGGTGTTTGGAGGTGGGGTCCTTGAACAAATCAGGTTCAGATGAAGTCCTGAAGGTGGAGCCCTCCTGAGAAGAGGCCAGACGGGCAGGGCAGGGTGGCACATGCCAGCAGTTCCAGGCACTCCAGAGGCTGAGGCAGAAGGACTGCAATTCCAGGCCAGTGTGGGCAGCTCAGCAAGATCCTGTTGCTAAAGAAAATTTGCAAAGAACAGGGGATGTGGCTCAGTGGCACAGTGCCCCTGGATTCAATCCCCAATACCACAAAGAGAGAGAGAGAATTCATGCTATGGTCTCTCCTCCCTCCCCCTCCTCTCCTCTCCTTCTCCCTCTCTCCTATCCCTCCCCTCCCCATCTCTTTCCCTCTCCCTCTCTCCTTTGCAAAAATCCAGAAAGAAAGCAAAGATCTGCAAGAGAAGCCCGGCGCGGTGGCGCACGCCTGTAATCCAAGCAACTTGGGAGGCTGAGTCAGGAGGATCGTGAGTTCAAAGCCAGACTCAGCAACTTAGCGAGGCCCTAAGCAACTCAGTGAGACCCTGTCTCTAAATAAAATACAAAATAGGGCTGGGGATGTGGCTCAGTGGCCGAGTGTCCCTGAGTTCAATCCCTGGTTCAAAAAAAAAAAAAAAAAAGATCTGCAACAGAAGCCTCACCAGGATAGAGACTGGTTTTACCTTGATCTTGACTTCTGAGCCTGGCAAACTGTGAGGAACACATTTCTGTGATTTAAGCCACCTGATCTGTGATGTTTTGTTATAACAGCTCATGTTAAAAGAGAACTTGATCCTAAGCAGTGGGATGCCACTGTAACAATACCTAAAAGTATGGAAGTGGCTTTGGGTGCATGCTAGGAAAAGCTGGTTTTGCCAGGAAAGGATGGTTAGTGATGACTCTGGTGAAGGCTGAGAAGGCTGAGAAGGAAATGAGGCAGCTGGGATGGTGCCAACATGCCTGTAACCTCAGGCCAGAGGCTGAGACTGGAGGATGGTAAGGTGGAGGCCAGCCTGGGCAACTCAGTGACTGAATCAAAATCAAACGGAAGTGCTCAGACGCAGGTGAGTAGTAGAGGGTCTGCCTAGCATGCGTGAGGCTCTGGGTCTGTCCCCAGTACCACAAAAAAAAAAAAAAAAAGAAAAGAAAAAGAAAAAGTGAAAGAAGGAATGAGGAGGAGATATGCTGGGAAAACTTCCACATAAATAATCATGTACAGAATGTGTGTGGAGAAGTGGGTCTCGAGGGAGATTGAGCTGATAGACAGAAATGAGAAACAGTTTAGTGGACGAAGGAGAAAAGATAATCCTTGTCATAAAATGGCGAATAACTTGGCTGACTGGGTTCACGTCCTAAGGTTTCGCGGAAGACAGAACCTGTGAGTGGCGGAATGGCTCTGAGCTGGGACCTGGTGTTCCTAACCGAGGTGAAGGAGTGGCTCCGTTCCTCCTGACTGCCTGCCGCAAAATGGAAGATGAGAAAAGTGAATTGAAGAGGGAAATGATAAGCCAAAAGGAATCAGGACTTAATATTTGGAAAATTTTCAGCCCATGCATACTGAAAACTTTTTGAGAAAGCATATTTGCAAGCGAATACTCAGGGTGCAGCCAACCCGCTGTTGGTAGGAGACACTGACCCCACCAGAAACGCAGCCGCTTTCACTGAAGGCCAGAGGCTGATGGGAGGAGAGGAGGCTCCAGCCTTCCTGGCTTTACCAGGACAGGGTGATGACGCTACCAGGCTGCAAACTGGTGCTATTCTTCAAGAAAAGGGAAGCCGTGAGGGCAGCTTAGGGATCATCAAAGCCAGCGTCCCCTTTAACAGGCCAGATCTCCACAGCCAGCTGTGCACATGGCCCCAGGAGCTGTGGAGGTGACACGGCCAACCCAGGGGACCCCAACGACAGATCCTCAAAGAGTACTGTTCTCAAGCCTTGAGGTCTAAAGGAGCTGGTCATGCCAGGCCTTGTCCTTTACAGTTGTCCCTGCTAATCTTAGGGGACCTCATCCACGATGCCCCCCATGGATGCCCAAAGCTGTGGACGCTACTGAACTCTGTGTTTTTCCTACATATACAAACCCATGTTAAAGTTTAATTTATAAATTAGGCAGTCAGACACTAACAGCAATAATTGATAATAAAACACAACTAGAATAATGTGCTATAATTGGTGTTCTTTGAAACTTCCCCATTCTTTGTTTCCGGAATTTTCCATGGCAGGTACATGAAGCCATGGAAAGTGGGATCATGAAGAAGGAGGGACTTGGGGCCCATCACCCCTTCCTTCTTCCTGTTTCTGCCTCTTGGAACGGGACTCTACCTGGGGCCAGAGCCACCTGTGTGTTCCTGAGCCAGACGACTGGCCTCATATCATAGTCACAGCTGGAAGGGATTCTGCCTCAGGGTGGATTGTTCCTGGACCCTCACCCATGGCTGCTTTAGGTGATACTTAGAGAAGACTCTGGATCGTAGACTTTAGGGTTGGTACTGGG
>JAJEJO010050894.1:33214-44946 GCA_020662805.1 Glaucomys volans | reverse complement strand
TTTTAAGTTGTTGATGTACCTTTATTTTATTCGTATGTGGTGCTGAGAATTGAACCCAGGGCCTCGCGCATGCTAAGCAAGGGCTCTACCACTGAGCCACAACCCAGCCCTCCATTCCTCCATTTCTGAAGGAACCCTCCACTGCGGCCTGAGGGTATCCTATCTAACATTGGTAAGGGAAGAAAGCTCCCAAGTACAGGGCGCAGCCCCCTAGCTCTGTAAAGCTGAACTCACTTTTGGGAAAAAAAGTTCTACTTTCCATAGGAAAGATCGGGGACGCTCCAGACCCAACAGGGACAACAGAGGCCACCCAACCCACCTGACCAGGCGCAGGAGCCAGAGTCCCTCCCTCCGTTGACTCTCAGCGTTTCCTTCTCAGTGTTTCCTTCTCAGTGTTTATCTTGGTTGCTAGGAAACTTCTTTTCCCTGCGGCTCGCTGGTTAGCGCCCTCTTGTGTTCTTGTCCGGCAATAGCACCTCCAGTTGAGCCAAAAGCAAGTATCTCTTATCTTCCTATTTTCTTGACTTTTAACTCGCTCAGTAGCAAGATACTATGGTTTTATGTAATGCGTAACTTGAATAATTTTATTGTGGCATAAAATATGTAGAAAACTATGCACAGCTTGCAGTATGCACAATTTGAAAACCAGCTATAAAGAGGATCCTTTCAAAACCACCGCACGTTGAAAGAAACAGATCTTTGCCAGGACTTGAGATACCCGGTTTTCCCAATCGCACTCTTCTATCTGCAGGTGTGTTCCTTTATTACCTTCCTCTATAGTTTTGTTACCTGTATGTGTACCCTTAAACAAGATAACTTTGGTTTTGTCCGTTTGGGAATTTTATATAAATAAAGCCATATGGTTCTGCTCAATACAGATGTGGTTTATTCCTTTGCCTTGCTGTATGATATTTCAGTATATAATTACATCACCGTTGGCGCTATTTTGGATAGCGCTGCTGTTGATGTTCTTATTCTCCACCTAGGGTGGGCTGCATAAACACACACTACGTATCTAAGAGTGAAATTGCTGAACTACAGAATATTTGTGTATCTTTGACTTGATTAGATAATGCTAAACACTTTTCCAAAGTGGATGAACAACTGACAGGATCCTAATGTAAGTAAAGATACATTCCCTTCCAGCAGGACATGTTTATTCTGACTGCTCCTTGGGGTTACATTTGGTATTATCAGACACTGATTTTCACCAACCTGGTGGGCGTATGGGGTTATTTTGTTTTTGTGGAACTGAAGATTGAACTTGGGGTGCTCTACCGCTAGCCACATCCCCAGTTCTTTTTATTTTTTATTTTGAGACAGGGTCTCATTAAGTTGCTGAGGCCGGCCTCCAACTTGTGATCCTCCTACCTCAGCCTCCTGAGTGGCTGGGAATATAGGTGAGAGCCACCTTGCCCACTGCTGTCATTTTAATCTGCTTTTCCGTAGAATGAATGAGATCAAGCACATTCCCATGTATCTGTTGACCAATTGGATTTCCTCTTATTTGAAATGCCTCCTAAGAGTGTTCTGTCCAGTTCTTGGAGTTCAGTTGGAGCGGTTGGGGGGCAGCAGGTGAGGCAAGTGCTGTGGAATCTGGTGGGTTTTTGTCAGATTGCCCAAAGGACCATCAGCACTGCTTCACACAGGCGTTTTGAAATAAAGTTCCAGGGCTGGGGATATAGCTCAGTTGGTAGAGTGCTTGCCTTGCAAGCACAAGGCCCTGGGTTCAATCTCCAGCTCTGCCAAAAATAAATAAATAAATAAATAAAATAAAAATTAAAAAAAATTCCAGAGAAACAAAAGCTGTTTCAGGAGGATGATGGAATTCCAGTGCTTCTAAAGGGCACTTCATTTCCCAAGAAGCAGGATTGACCAAAGTCAAAGACAGCATCAGCAATTTAGCGAGACCCTGTCTCTAAATTTAAAAAAATAAAAATAAAAAAGGCTTGGGGTGTGGCTCAGTGGTTAAGTGCCTTTGGGTTCAATCCCTGGTACCAAAGAAAAAACAAATATCCAACCCCGGGTGAGGAGGCACCTGACTGTAATCTCAGCTACTCAGAAGACCTTCATGAAGCTTAAATTTTGGTCAGGAGAGATAAGAGTGTGAACAAAATAAGTAAAACCTCTTTTCTTTATCACTTTTCCACTTAGCAGCAAAATTAAAATAAATAAATAAATAAATAAATAAATAAATAAATAAATAAAAGACTTAAGAGCCAGGAACAGTGGCTCTTTAACCCTGAGCCACATCCCCAGCCCTTTTAATTTTTGAGGCAGGGTCTTGCTCAATTGCCGAGGCTGGCCTTATACTTGCAATCCTCCTACCTTAGCCTCTAGAATCGCTGGGATAACAGGCTTGCTCTACTGTGTCCAGGAAATGGGTAAGAAATTTAATTAGGGAAAACACCCACGGGAGAGAAAATGGAAGGGGAACCCAGAAGGCTGGGAGAGCCATCAGATTGTCATGCCAACCCAACACCTGGGGAAGAGAGGAAAGGCAGGTTGGGTAGAAGGGTCCTCTCCTCCTGTGCAGTCTAAGGTTTGGCAGGGTGTCAGGGAGTCTTTAAGCCCAAGTCATTTGTCAGAGGTCTGTCTACTCCCTGTCATGGCCAGTCATTCCCTGGGAGCATCCCAGGGGAGTGTCGCCTTAGTGCAAACCCAGAGCACAGCAACCTCGGGTCAGTTAGGGTCCCATCAGGTGGCAGTCTGTGAGGCTCCTTCTGCTGGCCCCCATCAGCCCTGCAGAACTACCAGGCAGAACTTCCGAAATGCAATCTCACCACGCTGCTCCTCTGCTCCAACTCCTTCCCTGCCCACTGTCCTCAGGTCGAAGTCCCAGCTCCTCATCCCGGGTCTCAGGGGCCTGATGGAGGAGGAGGGCAATGTAGCCCGTGTGCTCTGTGGCCGCTGGGCTAGCCAGCTCCCCAGTACTAGAACAAAGGCCTGAGATCGCCAACTTGTAACTCAGCGATTTTGGGAGAGGGGGCGGGATACTGGGGATTGAACCCAGGGGCGCTTTACCACTGAGCCACATCCTCAGCCCTTTTTTGTGTTTGATTTTGAGGCATGCTCTTGCTAAGTTGCTGAGGCTGGCCTTGAACGCTGGAAATGAGGCATGTACCTCCATGCACTACAGACATAGATCCTGTAGCTTATTTGGCTCATAAGTTTTGGATCTTCCAGCCCAGGATTGCTTCGGCACCATTGCTTTGGGCAGATACTGGGGGAAGCACGTCATGGGAGGGGCACGTGGCAGAGAAGAAAGACCGCCTTGCCAGGAATCGAGAGAAAAGGGGCTGGCTTCCCTCTATTCTAAGGCCACACCCCCAGGGATCTAAGGACCTCCCTAGGCCCCGCCTCTTAAAGGGTCCACCATCTCCCTAACGATAGCACACACCCATCCTCACCTGATTCACACCTTGTGTGGCTGGACGACACTGGACTGTGGACACCAGATCTGCCTTTGCTCCCCCATGTCTGTACCTTCTGCAAGGACAGCCCTTCCCTGTCTGTCGTTAAAATCCAGGTCCAACGTCAAGCGCATTGTCCAGTTTCCTAGACTCAACCAGCTGCATTTCCTTGCCCCAGGTCTGGTCCTGGCCCAGATCTCTGGAGTGCACAAAGGACCTCTGGGTCTGTGCCAGGACATAGGGACAAAAAACTGCTACTGCCGTTTGGGGCTTGTCTCCTGTCCTCCCAAGGAAGATGTCTTGCATGGCCTTGAAATACTCACCACCCCATTCTCCTTTCACTGCGATCCAGGACGCAGGGTCCAGGACCCTCGAGGATAAAACTCAATCTTCCTCTCACCCTCCACGCTCTGTCCCCGCCTCCCTGAGCTCAGGATTCAATGCGTTATTTTTAGACCACACATTGGAATGGGGCTCTAGGAATCCACTTGGTGCCTGAGATGTAACCAGACCCCAGGTTGGCACTGGCCTCAAACTCTAGCCAGACAGAGGAGCTGTGAGAAGTCCAAGGTCAGTGCTGCGGCTGGGTCCCGGGGAGGCAGCACACCAGGGCAGATGGATCCTCAGCTGTGATCTGGAGAGACTGCAGCAGCCCCTCCTTTGACAACCTCCCAGAGAGGAAGTTTACCAGCAAGGACCGGGATTGGACTTGTGTCCCCACAGTGCAAAAATTGAGCAGTGGAAGACAAAGGGCAGTGTTGTCCCGCCTCTGGCTCTCTATTGCCTTCTGTGCTCCACGTGCTGTGTCTGCCTCCGTGCTGTGTCTGCCTCCGTCTCAGCACCGTGGAGGTTCCCAGGACACAGTCAGCGCATGCACTGAAGGCCACATCCTTTCATTTGGCCAATCATAATTTGAGAATTAAAAAAGCAACCACAGGCCAGGCATGGTGGTACATGCCTGTCATCCCAGTGACTTGGGAGGTTGAGAAAGGAGGATTGGAAATTTGAGGCCAGCCTTGACAATTTAAGCAAGAGCCTGTGTCAGAAAATAAAAAGGGCAGGTGGTGGAGTGTCCCTGGGTTCAATGCCCAATACCAAAAAAAAAAAAGGAAGGAAGGATAAAAAATCCAGTGGTGGCACACATCCATAATTCCAGCCACTCTGATGCAGGAGGATTCCAAGTTCAAGGCCTGTCTGGACAATTTAGTGAGATCCTGTCTTAAAACTAAGCAGATAAATAAATGAAGGGCTTTGAATGCAGCTCCAGGGTCTCAGGCATGCTAGGTAAGTGCTCTACCTCTGAGTTACATCCCAGCACTTCTTAATTTTGAGACAGTTTTGCTAAATTGCTGAGGCTGGCCTTGAACTTGGGACCCTCCTGCCTCAATTACCCAGGTAGCTGGATTACAGGCATGCACCCAGCCCATCTTAACCATTTTTTAATACACTGTTCAGTGGCATGAAACACATTCCCAATGTTGTCCCTGGGTCAAAGTTTCCTTTTTAAGAGTTAATAATATTCCATTGTGTCTGCCTGTTTGTGTTTATTACCCCATATTTCGTCCATTCAGCTGTTGGTGAATATTTGGGTTGTTTCTACATTTGGGCTATTGCAAATAATTCTGCTATGAACACGGGTGTATAAATATCTCATAAAATCCATTTTGAGTATAAATATGCCCCCAAGTGGAATTGCTGGATCATAGGCAAACTTTTAACATTTTGAGGAGCACCATACTATTTTCCATAGAACTGGACATTTAAAAAATTTAGTTACCAATTTTTTTTTTTTTTTAATTTTTGGATTTGGGGTTTCTGTTGAGAAATTGGTGCCCTGACATCAGGGGTCCTGCACTCTCGGAACCAGGTTCCTTGGCCCTCAGCCAGGCAGTGCCCGCTCCCTAGGGATCCAGGTCCTATCTCCACTGGGTCTTCTTCCAAGCCTCCTGCTTCTAGTACATGCAAGCCTGAGCCTCGAGCTGAATGCAGAGAAGGGCAAAGCCATGGTCATCAAGAATTCCTTCCCAGGGCTGGGAATAATTCAGTGATAGTTTGCTTGCTTAGCATCTGCAGGGCCCTGACCTCCATTCTCAGCACTTCAAAAGATAATAATTCTTTGCCAGGCTCAGTTGGCACACCTATAAAAATCCCAGCAACTCAGGAGGTAGAAGCAGGAAGATCACAAGTTCAAGAAAGGTTCAGCAACTTAGTGAGACCCCGGCTCAAAATAAATAAAAAGAACTGGGGCCGGGCGTGATGGCGCACGCCTGTAATACCAGCACTTTGGAGGCTGAGGCAGGAGGATCGTGAGTTCAAAGCCAGCCTCAGCAACTTAGCGAGCTGCTAAGCAACTCAGTGAGACCCTGTCTCTAAATAAAATACAAAATAGGGCTGGGGATGTGGCTCAGTGGTGGAGTGCCCCTGGGTTCAATCCCCAGTACCAAAAAATAAAAAAAAATAAAAAATAAAAAATAAGAAGAACTGGGGATGTGGCTCAGAGGTAAAGAGCTCTTGGGTTTGATCCCTAGTCGGGGTTGGGGAGGACAAGGCAGGGGCTCCATCCCCAGTTCTTCAAAACAACAAAACAAAACTCAATTCATTCCCAGCTCAGCAGATCTATTGAACAGCATGGGGAGTAGAGGAAATAACACTGACCTGAGGGAAGAGGCCATGCGGCAAGCCTCTGGTAAAGTGTCACTGATTTCATTTTGAATTCCATTTTGTTTCTCACACTAATTCCCTGCCTGGGTGATGCAGAAACCTATCCTGTTATAATAAACAGTGATGCTGATAGTTGATGGGCTTTGTTTCTCTGGCCTTGACAGGCAGACTAGAGTTGGCTGCCCCATTCCCTCACTTGAAAAAATGTATTCTGAGAAATCCCAAAATCTGGGAAACACCAGGAAGAAGTCCAGCTTCTTGAGGGATGCTCTGCTGGGGTGAGGCTGCACTCACCCTAGGGAGAACACAGCCTCGCCAGGCACAGTGGCGCATACCTGTCATCCCAGCGGCTCGGGAGGCTGAGGTAGGAGGACCACAAGTTGGAGGCCAGCCTTAGCAATTTAATGAGGCTCTCAGCAACTTACTAAGACCCTGTCTCAACATAAAAAATAAAAAGGGCTGGGGATGTGGCTCAGTGGTTAAGCAACCCTGGGTTCAATCCCTGGTAACAAAACAAAACAACAAAACAAATCAAAACAAAAAAATCAGGCTCAGGTTCAAATCACAGCTCTGGCACTTATTTGCTGTATGAAATTAGATACTTGCTAAACCATTTTGGGCCTCTCTGCACCTGCACACTGAGGATGACTCATACCTGTCAAGAGCACTGAGAGAATCAAACCAAATCACCCATGTGACTAGGGACTCACCACCATGAGCACTTCAGAGTGTCTTCCATGGTGTCTGTAAGCTCAATGGCGAACTCCACTTTTCTCTCATTTATAAACCTTTCTTTACAGTCCCATTCGGGTCTCTCTTTCTGTGTGCTCCCTAGGTTGTCCCTGTTGCCCATAAGTATGTATGTCTAGAACTAAACACATAACTCTGGGCTTGGCCTGTCCAGACTATCACCTCCTTTGATCAACTCTATAACTCCATTAATGTCACCCAAGTGTGCATGAGCTTTGGTGTGGTGCACTTACTTATTGATATTTGTTGAACTGAGGATACTGAGAACCCCAGATCTTTTTCACAAGAATGTCTGCCAAGTCCTTTCTCCCATCCCAAACCTGTGCAAATGAAGTCTTGCTCTCACATATCCATGCCCATGTGTACTTTATCTGGTAGGATGAATGTCTGCCCTAAACAGACGGTTCAAAGGAGACACCAAATGTGTTCTTGTGCCCAAGAAACCTTGGCGTAATATTTAGCTGACTCTTTTTGGTACAGGGAGAGAGTGTTTATTTGATTTAATGGCCAAGGGGCAGCGGGGTTGCCACTGGGTAATGGGGCAGAGGGAAGATGCCCAGGCCCAGGGTGTTAGTCCCCCCATCTTACCTGCATCAGGCTCACTGGGGGGACCCAGCCTGGTGGTGCCATGCCTCTGGGGAGTGGACTCTGTCGGTCCCAGGATGGCTCTTTGGACCTGAGAGCGCATCAGCATGGCCTGAGGATTGGGGTAGAAGGAGCGCAGCCTGCAGGGTGCGGGGGTCTCATGCTGTCTGCTGAGAATAATCACACCCCAGAAGCTTCCTGCGGATCCGGGTGCTGTGAAGGGCTCAGGCCCGTGCCCTCCCTGCCCTCCATCCTGGCAGCTGGACTGCATTCCAGTGCTGCCCGAGTGACGCCCCAGCCTGGGCTGGTGCCAATGTTCAGACCACATGGAAGGGAACGAGCTCTCTTTATTGCGCTGGCTTGGCCTCCGTGTCTCCCAGAACGTGGCTCTGTCCTCGCGGGCTCAGGGGATGCCGCGCTGGTCAAACAGGGGGCCTGGCTCTGCTGCCCACTTGGCGGTGGCCTCAGTCAGTTTTCCTGAACCCTGGAAGGTAAAGCCAGCAGGACGTGATGGGATTTGGAGGCAGCCATTAGCCCAGCTACCCACGAGCCCCTGAGTGCAGCATAACATAGTCATTCCTGAAGCCTCTGCGGGTCTCCACTGCCCAGAGGCCTCATGCCCAGTTTCCCCCCTTTTTTTTAATTAAATGGGTTAGGAAAACACATGTTCCCCCAGCACAGAGACACACAGTCACCTAGCTTCTCTGATCCGAAGGATAATGGTGGGTACAAAGGTACGGGTCAAAGCCGGGCGCGGTGGCGCACGCCTGTAATCCCAGCACTTGGGAGGCTGAGGCAGGAGGATCGTGAGTTCAAAGCCAGCCTCAGCAACTTAGCGAGGCCCTAAGCAACTCAGTGAGACCCTGTCTCTAAATAAAATACAAAATAGGGCTGGGGATGTGGCTCAGTGGTCGAGTATCCCTGAGTTCAATCCCTGGTTCAAAAAAAAAAAGACAAACTAGGGCTGGGGACGTGGCTCAGTGGTGGTGTGCCCCTGGGTTCAATCCCCAGTACCAAAAAAAAAAGAGTTATTGGTCAAGAAAGAAGATCTGCTTTTGCCCAGCCCGGCCATTCCAGCTGAGTGACCCTGGGCAAGTCACTCCACCTCAGTCCCCTTCCCAAGCAAAAGTAAGATCACTAACACCCACCTCCCCAGCCCTTGGGCCAATGCAGCCACTGCAGAGAGACCATCTGAGTGGTTCAGAGGCCTGTGAGAAAGAACCAGAGTCGCCCAGCTCTTCTAAATGTGCATTTCACACTTTAGTCCTGCGTGCCCATCCCTCCTGTGATTTTCGCTTCTGTGCAGCAAGATTATTGCATTGATTTTCCAGTTGAGAAAACGGGGCTTGAAGAGGCAGCAGGGGGGCTCGGTGGGGGAGCGTGGGCCTCGCACATGCAAAGGCCCTGGGCCTTCTGGGGCCACAGAGCTGGCAAACAGGCCCAGGGAGGAGTGAAACCCAAGCCCCCTGCCTCTGGGTATTTCCTGGATGCTAAATCTCTTTGGAAACAGAAAACCCTGACGGGGAGCGAGTGACCAGGAGAAGAATATAAAAATTACCTATTAACTTCTGCAGGAGGGGGATGAAGCCCTGGAGGACGCTGTGGACGCGGTACACTGCTCAGAAACGGGAGAAAGGCCAGTCAGGTCTGGGCCCCGTCAAGGGGTTCCCGGTCAGGCCCACCCTCCTGTGTACCCGTGGACAAAGGCCAGCTTAGATAACAGTGCCCGAGTTATTATAATGGCAAACAGCGATTGCCATAATAATAGGATTCAATAGGTTCAATCTGAGGATTGAACCTCAGAGCCTTTCACTGGGGCAGGAAACCCGGTGACTCCGGGAGCCACCTCACCCGTGGTGGCATCTGGCTCGTTCTGTTTGCCATGTGAACCTGTTTTTGTTGCATTGTTAATGGAGCTGCCCATGTTTTCCAGAAGGTTCTGCCAGTGACCTCGCACTGACCTTCAGAGTGGTCAGGAAGAAAACATGAGCACAAAGAAATTAAAAAAAAAAAAAAAGTTTAGATCGTGACTCTGCAGCCCTTGGTCAGCACAGATGGGCAGTCCGGCCACCATCCCTCCAGGTCTGTGCGTGCGTGTGCAAGCACACATGTGTGCACGGGGGTCCTGGTGTGCGGGGCCTTACCCAGCCCGAAGTAGATGCCGACGGTCTCCAGAGAGGCGAAGGTGAGCAGGCCGACCCCGAGGGACATGAACCAGTCTGGAGGGCAGCAGAGGAGAGCACGGTCAGCCTGCAGGTCTGGACATCCCCGTCCTCCCACGACCCCCGAGACCCCCTTGCAGTCTCCCAAGGACCCTTACCTGCGTAGTAATGATAACACACCAGCAAAGCCCCGATGGCAAAGCAGAGGAGGACAAAATGGAAGAACTCATCTGCAAAGGCAAAGCCACAGGGTCACTTTCCCCTCCCTGCTTCCTCCTTCCCTCCCTTTGTATGGTGTGGCAAGAGGACCCAGGGCCTTTCTGCTCTGCTGCTGGGCTACACCCCCAGTCCTCACTTGATTTGGGGGGGTTTGCTTCTGTTTGAGATGGGGATCTCTTTCTGTTGCCCGGGCTGGCCTTGAACCCCTGTGCTCGAGCCATCCTCCTGCCTCAGCCTCCTGAGCTGCTGGGAATGCAGGTGGGCACAGCAACCAACTCTCTCCTTTTTTTCTTTCTGGAACTGGGGATTGAACCTCAGAGCCTTTAACCACTGAGCCACATCCCCAGCCCTATCTATCTATCTATCTATCTATCTATCTATCTATCTATCTATCATCTATCTATCTATCATCTATTTATATATTTTAGTTGTAGGTGGATACGATATCTTTATTTATTTTTATGTGGTGCTGAGGATCAAACCCAGTGCCTTACACATGCGAGGCAAGCACTCTACCACTGAGCTACAGCCCCAGCCCCCTACCTATTTATTTAGAGACAGAATCTTGCTAAGTTGCTGAGGCCGACCATGAACTTATGATACTTCTGCCTCAGTCTCCTGGAGTAGTTGTAATCACATCCCGGCTCCACCGTGCCTGAGTCTCCTTTTGAAATGACAAAGTCTCTGTTCAAATGTAAGTATTCAGACACACCGACCCTGCTGCTCACCAAACTAAAACAGCACCCCAAGACACCTCTGTCCAGAGCTGCCTTACTTGGTGACTAAAAACACACATCAAGCCCGGTGCAGTGGCACACGCCTATAATCCCAGCACTTGGGAGGCTGAGGCAGGAGGATCATGAGTTCAAAGCCAGCCTCAGCAACTTAGTGAGGCCCTAAGCAACTCAGTGAGACCCTGTCTCTAAATAAAATACAAAATAGGATCGGGGATGTGGCTCAGTGGCTGAGTGTCCCTGAGTTCAATCCCTGATTCCAAAAAAATAAAAAATTAAAAAAATTAAAGGAAGGGCCAGGAGTATGGGTCAGTGATAGAGCACCTGCCACACATGCGTGAGGCCCAGGATTCCATCCCCAGCACTGCAAAATAGACAAACAAAAAGAAAAAAGAAAGGAGAATCCAGGGACAGTTCCCTAATACAAGGCCGGCTCCCTAAGTGGGGTGCCAAGGCTGCAGGAAATGTCCAGCCCAGACTCCGATGTGCTCTGAGGCTTTAGACAACTGTCCTGACCTCTCTGAGCCTCCGTGTTCTTACTGATAAAACAACTGTGAAGGTCAATGAGGGTCTTGGATGGGAAAGTGCTTTGTAAGTGATACAAGACTGTGTGATGTTGCGAATCACAGCTATCGAGGGCATTCTGAAAGCAAGCAGAAGAAAGGTGAATAGGGCAAGATTGTTTGCTTCTAGGGAAAAATCGAAATGAATATTTCTAGAACATTCTTGGCTCTGAAGCCAGTTTTTTCCCTTTAGGAAAAAAAAGTACATTATGCAAAACTAGAAACTGTGAAAGAAGAAAGCATAGACTTAGGTCTCTCCTGAGACAGAAAACTTGGCAGTGAGGGGACGAGCAGACATTTTTCCCCTTTCTTCTTCTTCACTTGATTTCTCAGCAATGCAAAATTAATTCCCAATGGAGGAATTTCTCTCTGAGTCTATTTGCTCACGAATAATAAGCATTTAGAAAATACAAGTCCTGGGGCTGGAGTTTTAGTTCCATGTAAAGCATGAATTTAGCATGTGTCGAACCACTGAGTTCAAAAGAATAAAAAAATCAGAAGCCTGTCAGTTGGAAACAGTAAGTCAAGCACTCCACACCCAGGATGTGGGACGTTAGGCCATAAAATTCAGAGCTCAGGCTGGGGATGTAGCTCAGTGGTAATGCACTTGCCTACCATGCTTGAGTCCTGGATTCCATCCCCAGC
>JAJEJO010050894.1:21374-32814 GCA_020662805.1 Glaucomys volans | reverse complement strand
CAAAAAAAAAAAAAAAAAAAAAAAAACCAAAGTTATTTAAAAAGGAAGCTTCATGTCACAACAGAAAATGGCAAACTGGGACCCTGTTTTAAAAGTCAACATAATGCAAATCCGACAAGTCCCTTTGACCTTAGACCTGTGTGCTCTGGGTCAGAATGGCAATGAGCAAGGGTCAGGTCAAAGGCACGAGGGCTCCAGCTAGACTGTGCTCTAATAGAGAGTGGCTCTAACAAAGAGACCCATTGCTCCCTCTGGGGTGTAGCAAGTTCTAAAGCAATTCTCAAGAGTGGCTTGCAGTTTTGAGAATCTCGGTTTCAGTCCAGCGAGCCTTGGTTCAGCCCGGGAAAGCTGTGCGCATGCCCCGGATCATGTGCTGGACAGAGGCAGAGCGAGGGGCTCCTGGGTCTTCCCCTCCCTGAGAAAGGTAGAGCTTTAGCAACAAGATGTTCCTAGAACTGCCATTTATTTCATCAAAACCCCAGTCTCAGTGACTTGAGAGACTGAGGCAGTAGGACTGCAAGTTCAAGGCCAGCCTTGGCAACTTAGTGAGACCCTGTCTCTAAATAAAATATAAAAAGGGCTGAGGCTATAGCTCAGTGATTCAGCGCCCCCATGGTTCAATTCCCAATACCAAAACAAAGCCAAAACAAACAAACAAAAAACAAAGTCTCCCTCCCACCCATACCTTCTTCCCAGAAGTCCTCCTGGATTCCGGGAAGTCCCTCTGGCCCTCTCTGCTCCTTTCTGAAGGCTGCTTAATCTAATCTCCAGGGTCCCTCCGCCAGAGCCACCTGCAGCTCTGCCTCTGGCCACAGGACCTGGGCAGCACTGAGCGTCCTCGTGATTTCACATCCAGCACAAAGACACAGGGCCAGCGCTCAAGGGCAGGCCATCCATTGACTAGAGAGATGTCACCCTCTGATCTGGAGCCTCAGTTTCCACATCTGAATAAAATCAAGAATCACTGTCCCACCTTCCTGGGCTGATTCAGAGCTGCGGGGGGTTTGCAAACTGCAGGGCACCCAACAGAGATGGCTACGATCAATATTGTCCTATGCCACCAGTCCTTTGTCCCCACAGCTGTCTGGAGTGGCCGGTCACTGGGCTTGGGGTCCCTTTTCCTTACCATCTTTCTTTATGTTCAGTCTTCGTAACTGAGAGGCCTCCTCCTCTTCTCCTTGGGAATAAGAGAGAGTGTTTGGCTCTGATAAGGATGTGGGGGGCTTTCTGTTCCCTGCCTGACTGAGAACTCATCTCCTGGCTGCTTCCTTCTGGGTCAAAGGTCACTCACTGTAGCCAGGAGCAGCCAAGGGAAACCAGGAAGGTGGGGCTGGCTGTCCTTGGGCCCCTGCTGACCCCTGCTGACCCCTGCTGACCCCTGCCCTCCTCCCCCCCAGGCCTGAGCTTGAGTTCAGTTCCATCTGCCCTGTGCTGGAAGCTTCTTTTCCGAATCGTGGTGACATTCTGGCTGATGATGGCATCCTGCCCTCTCAGGCCATCTGTAGTCCCTCCTACCCCCTGAAGCCCAGGCCGCCTCCTGTTCTCCTTAGAGCTGTGTGTTTACCGCTTGCTGAGTCTGAGCCTCTCCTTCGGAGTCCTGGAAAAGAGAAACTCAACATTAGTGTCCAGGCCAGCTTGGGGTCCTTGACAGGTGCCTCCACCCCAGGGCAGGCCAGAGGTGACCTATCCAAAGCATCTTTCTATCTACCAATGGCTTTAGCCTAGACCTTCTTTCTAATGGTCGCTGGCTCCCGGTCTCAGGCCGCAGCCGGCCCTGCCTGCTCACTGAGCCCTGGCCAGAGCTCCAGGGCCCCAAGAGGCCTTGGGTTCCTGTCTCTCATGGTCACACACAGTGGCAGCAGGTGGCTCGTGGGAGAGAGGCTCAGCACCAGCCTGGATGAGCCCTCTTCCCTGCATGGACACTCACCTGACTCCCCGGAGAGCATCACTTCTCCACCTGCACAGAGGAGAACCAGTGATCACTACCCATGATCCTCTGCTGCGGAGAGATGAGGGCAGGAAGGTCCTGCCCAGCTCTCTGCTTGATCTGGTGTGGGCCAGGCGGGGACAGGGCAGCCTGAAGGGCTCCTGTGCCATCTACAGGGGCAGCCACCAGCCACCAGCCACAGAAAACCACTGCAAGCACCTAGCCAGGTGGCCTCCAGATCCTGAGCACGCGGGAGCCAAGCTGGGTTGTCCCCCGGGGGCTGTGGCCCTGCACCCCGACTGCTGAGCTACCTGTCCAGCTGTCCAGGGTGAGCTGGGCTCTCTATACCTGCCCCCGAGCTGCAGCCTCTCCTTTGGTTCTGTCCTGGGGGACCTTCCTGACCCCACTGCCGTCTGCTTCTCTGTGCTTCTTCTAGTTCCCTGGTGATCTTTGTCCTAGCCTGTCACCTTCTCCTCAAGGACAGGCAGGATCCTATGTGACTCCTCACAGCAACACACACACCCCAACTCCGAAGCAGCTCTCCTGTCAGTCCTTCAGGGCAGCCCGGGGCACCAACACCAGAAGGGTCACTCAGCACATGGCACTGAGCACTCAGGGCTAGTACCCAAACATCAATAAAGTGACCAAAGGGCAGCCAGCACTGAGCACGAAGAGCCTCCTAACAACATATGAAACGAGACTCCAACAGTGTGGCTTACTAGCACCCTGCAAGCCTTAGGGGCAAAAAGCAATTTACTAATAAGTGACTATATTTTTATTTTCTAGGGTGAATAAAAATTACTTTTATTATATATTTAAATACACATACACATGGTGGGGGCGCTCTGGGAACTGAACCCAAAGGTCCTCTACCAGTGAGCTGCACCCCAACACTTTATTTTTGAGACAGGGCCTGGCTGTGTTGCCCAGGTTGGCCTCAAACTTGCCTTCAGGCTCCTGAGTTGCTGGGATTACAGGCATGTAGCTCTAGGGCTGGAACCCAGGGGCTCTTAACCGCTGAGCCGCACCCCCAGCCCTTTTAATATTTTATTTAGAGACAGGGTCTCGCTAAGTTGCTTAGGGCCTCATTAAGTTGCTGAGGCTGGCCTCCAACTCATGATCCTCCTGCCTCAGCCTCTGGAGCCACTGGGATGACAGGCGTGTGCCTTGCGTTTTTAGACAGCCCAGCATTCCCAGGAGAGTGCTGACCATGTTCCATTTTGCTGATTGGAAAATCAAGGCCCAGAAAAGGTTGAGTGTGCGTCATCCTGTAGCTGAGAAGAGAAGCCAAGATTTTCCTGGAGACAGTCTCAGCATAAGGGAAACATCCTGTCTGTCCCTATCTGCCCCCTTCAATCACTCGCCTGCCACATCTGTGTTTGTCTGGGAGCCCTAAGCCCTCAGGTCCTCCTGATTCTGTTTTCTCCAAGGCTTCTGGACAACCACTCACCTCCATAGAGTTGAAGTTCATCCTTCACAATGCCAGTCTCCCCGTGCTCAGCATCTGAGTGGAGACAAACCCCTGTGTCAGCTTTCCCCAGACACAGTGTCCCAGGGCCACTTCCATCTCCCTTGGGTCTGAAGCCTGAGGAAGGAGCACAGCCCTAGGGCTGGGGTGAGGGAGGTGAGTCTGCAGGACAGATAAGGAAACGGAGGCTCAAAGTGTAGATCAGGGCGTGGGGCAGAGTTCAGTGGTATATCCCAGTGGTAGGGTGCTTGCCTAGCATGCATGAGGCCCTGGATTTGATCCCCAGCGCTGGGGGTTAGGCAGAGAAAAGAAAAGAAAATGAAAAAATGTTATTTATTCTCCCCAAATCACAGCCAATAAGTTGTGACTATCAGTCTGTCATAAAATTTGCACAGCTAATCTTTTTTCTCCCTTCTTCTTTTTCTTCTTTTGGTTCTGGGGATGGAACCCAGGAATTCAGCATGCTAAGTACATGTTATCCACCTCCACGAATCATTTTATCTCTAGAAATAGAACCCAAGGCTCAAGTTCAGCTTAACTAAATGTGGCATTTACTAAAACTCCTCCGCTCAGGGGCTTTTCCTCCTACAGAATTTATTGTTGTTGTTCTGCAAAAGATATCTCCCTTTATTTTAAAAATAAAACATGCTCATTGTAAATTATTTATAGTATAGAACAATTCATAAGAAGAGAAAATAAAAATGACTCACAATTTCACCTCCCAGAGATGAGCAATAGTAACATGTTCGGATTTTTCCTTCTGGTCTCATTTATAATGATATATGAGTGAAGTCTTACAAAGTATTTATGATTTCAAAGTAATTCTATGATTTGCCATCTCTCTCTTTCACTTCCCTGGTAGATGAAGAACAAGGCTATAACCAGGACAGGGGTCACACTGTTTGCGTATTTGGCTGTTGTGGGACATTAGACCATTTCCTGTTTGCATCCCATGATAAACAATGCTGTGTGGAACATCTTCACACACAAGCTCAGTACCACTGGGAGCCAAGTGGGCGGAGCAACCATGCTAAGGCCTGTGCTTACCAGGCAAGCTGTCCCTGTGGGGGTGTCCAGCCCCTGGGCTGCGTCCTCGTTTTCTAGAAATTCTGGGGTGCCGGTCCTCATCACCGCTATCTGCAGAGAACAAACACAAGCTGTAGGAGAACCTCAGCCTGGAAGGAGTCAGGAATATGTTCATTCTGCTGATCATTTTTATTTTTTTTATTTTTTATTTTTTTGGAACCAGGGATTGAACTCAGGGACACTTGGCCACTGAACCACATCCCCAGCCCTATTTTGTATTTTATTTAGAGACAGGGTCTCACTGAGTTGCTTAGGGCCTCACTAAGTTGCTGAGGCTGGCTTTGAACTCACGATCCTCCTGACTCAGCCTCCCAAGTCACTTGGATTACAGGCGTGCACCACCACGCCCGGCTTGCTGATCATTTTTAGAACTTTGTTTTTGTAGGAGATGAAGTTCTGCTTTGGGGATTGGGAGTTATGAGACCTCCCTCTTTCTGTATCACTTAACCTTTCTTTTGCTTTTTTCTTTTCTTTTCTTTTCTTTCCTTTTTTTTTCTTTACACCAGGGATTGAACCTGGGGCACTTTACCACATTCCCCAGCTCTTTTTATTTTGAGACAGGGACTGGTTACGTTGCTAAGGGTCTCACTAAAGTTGCTGAGGTTGTCCTCAAACTTGTGATCCTTTGGCCTCAGTTTCCTGAGTCACTGGAATTACAGGCAAGAACCACTGTGCCTGGCACCCCCAGTCCTTTTTATTTTTTGAGACAGGGTCTTGCCAAGTTGTCCAGGTTGGCCTCGAACTTGCGATCCTCTGCATCAGCTTCCTGTGTAGGTGGGATAACAGGTGTGGGTCAGCACACCTGGCTTTTCTGAATATTTTCAACCTGTGGTTGGTTGAATCCACCAATGGATTCAACCATTGGTGAATGCAAAACCAGAATCTATGGATACAGAGCCAACTGCACATCAAAATAAGAACAGCGGTATTTATCTCAGAGAGTGAGAATTTGGATGAATTCCATTTTCTTCTTTTCTGTATTTTACAATAATATCAATGCCAAAACAGACAAACAAACAAAACCTTTCATTGTAACAAAGATAATGCACATTGCAAAACATCAAAAAATATAGAAAATAAAGAAAGCAAAAGTGCCCGGCACAGATGTGCACATCAGTAATCCCAGTGACTTGGGAGATGGAGCAGGAGGATCCAAGTTCAAGGCCAGCCTGAGCACCTCAGTGAGACCCTGTCTCAAAATAAAAATAAAAATGGCTGGGGATGTAGCTCAGTGGTAGAGTGTCCCTGGGTTCCGTCCCAAGTAGTATGGAAAAAAGAAAAGTATTTAAAATTCTATAGCCATGTCTATCAACATGTAAATGAGTATTATTTTACCTTTCTCTATAACTTATTAAAAAATTTTAAAGTTACAATAAAATTATGCTTAAAATATAGACCATTTTTTGTGTATGTTCCTTTTTTGGGGGGGAACTGGGGATTGAACTCAGGGGCACTCAGCCACTGAGCCACATCCCCAGCCCTATTTTGCATTTTATTTAGAGACAGGATCTCACTGAGTTGCTTAGGGCTTCAGTAAGTTGCTGAGGCTGGCTTTGAACTCATGATCCTCCTGCCTCAGCCTCCCAATTTGTGTATGTTCTTTGATTCAATTATTTGAAAAAATTGCTGGTGTCTCTAGTACTCATCTCAAAGGTTGGCATATAGTGCTTGATAAATAATTATTGAATAAATGCAAGGGAATATACTAACATGTTTTTGATGGTTCTCTCTGGATGATGGAGCCAACTGATATTTTCTTCTATTTCACAATTGACATTTCTATTTTGATTCCCGTATTCTTTTCTTTTTTCAGTACTGCGGATCGAACCAAGCGGTGCTTTTACCACTGACCTCAGTTATTTTTTATTTTTTATTTTGAGACAGGGTCGTGTTAAGTTGCTGAGGTGGCCTTGAACTTAGTCTCCTTCTGTGTCAGCCTCCCAAGTTGCTGGGATTACAGGTGTGTACCACTGCACCTGGCTTCTCTTCCTATACTTTCTACAATGTACCTATGAGTAATCTTATGATTGAAAACAAAACTTCATTCAAAAATGCCAAGGGCTGGGGATGTACCTGCGTGGCAGAGGGCTTGCCTAACATGGATGATGCCCTGGATTTGATTCCTAGCATGAAAAAAATCCCCCCCCAAAAAACAAAGTTAAAAAATAACAAGATAACATTATAAACAAAAAGATCTGCAGGGAGCAAGCTGGGTGAGACTAAGAGTCCGGGTTCTGCAGGTAAGCAAGGCGCGGGCTGCAGTGAGGCTCCCAGGCGGGGGGCTCTGAGGGGTGAGGGGCCCTGCTCAGTGCCTGGACAGGCAGGGCGAGTTCCAGCAGCGGTCAGCACGTAGGATGAGGGCCAGGACCCTGAAGGCCCATCCACCTCTATGCTGGGCACTCTGTGCTGATTCTCCTGCTTTCTCTTGGTGTCAGTAAATTACAGTCAATCCCATGTGTGCTGGGGAGACCCCAGGGAAGGGGCTTATGGACACCCCTGGGGGAGAACATTTGAAGGGAGCAGCACTCCATGAGGGTCAACCAGAGCCAGAAGATGGAACACCCCCCATCCTGCCCAGGGAGGAGAGGCTAAGGGCCAGGTGACCATTGCCCTGCACCTGCAAGCTCTCCCTGAGCTAACCCTGGTAGCTGCCGGGTCCGCTGGCTTTAGTAGGGAGGTGCTTGCTTTCCAGTCTCACGAGGAGACTGGCTGAAACAAGCCCACTCTCCCTGTCTTTTGAAATAAGCCCTGACTTTGTGAACATTGGTCTCATCATAACATGAGTCCAGGGCTTTCCTTCTTTCTTTCTTTCTTTCCTTCCCTCCCTCCTTCCTTTCTTTTAGCTTGAGGAACCTTAGAGCAAATAAAATCTTAAGCTCAAGCCCAGATCATAGTGCAGGAGCTCACGTTGAGGAGGGGTAGAACCCACCCCCGAAATAGCCTCCCCAATCCCAGAAAGACCTCCAGGGAACCCCAAGTTAGTTACTGAGCCTTCTTACATCAGATTAGTGAGCTTCTCTGGGCCTCAGGTTCTTCACCTATAAAATGGGACTAGTATCTTGCTCAGTGGTTGCTGTGACAACTGAACTATTCCATGTCAACTGCTTGATCAGTACCTGGCACATAATAAGTGCTCACTAAATGCTAGCTAAGATGTCGCTGCCCTTGGTATTAATCCAGCCTCACATTTTGAATTAAAAGAACAAAAACAAAATAACATGATTATTTCCTAAAGGACCATGTGGAAATTTGTCATCAAGACTCTGCTAAAGATGTCATTCCTCTAAACCCACTAGAGTACCTGTGACAAATTTCAGATATGATTTAGAAGAATTCAAATAGTAAAATCTTTTGTATATGAATGCTCATGAGGATAAATCTGGGAAGAGAGGGCGAGCCTAACAATAAGTTATTATTATTATTATTATTTTTGGTACTGGGGATTGAACCCAGGGGCACTCCACCACTGAGCCACATCCCCAGCCCTATTTTGTATTTTATTTAGGGTCTCACTGAGTTGCTTAGGGCCTCGCCAAGTTGCTGAGGCTGGCTTTGAACTCGCGATCCTCCTGCCTCAGCCTCCCAAGTGCTGGGATTACAGGCATGCGCCACCATGCCCGGCTAACAATAAGTTATTTTTAGAGTCATTTTTATACATTTTAATTGTATAAAGATACTTTCTTATTTTTTTTTTTTTTTTTGCTGGGCTGGGGATGGAGCTCAGCACCCCCAGCATGCTAGGCCAGTGCTCGGCCATTGATCTACACCACCAGCCCTAAGAACCACTGCTGTACCTGAGGAGGAGGAGGAAGATGACGATGAGGAGGAGGAGGATGAAGAAGAGGAGGATGAGGAGGAGGAGGAGGACTTGTCTCTTTCATATTGCTTTTGGGGAAAGAGTTCAGACTTCCCAGGTTGCTTGTGGAAATCTGTCTGTCCATCTGGGAGGCACACACAGGCAAGGGATGAGTGCTTCCCGCCCTTCCCACGTGGGGACCACCAGGGGCCTACATGGAGTGCGGGGGTCTGGAGGGACTGGATGACCTTCCTAAACATCTAAGCTCAATGCATGCTGCAGGAGTTCAAGGATCTCAGAAACCCCATGGGTTCCAAAGGCCCAAGGTGGGCATTTCTCTGAATATTAAAAATATTAATATTTATAATGTTTAATATAATAATATTAAAAACCCCAGAAAAGAGTTTTTTGTTTTTGGAACTAGGTATTGAACTCAGGGGCACTCCACCACCTCTGAGCCACATCCCCAGCCCTATTTTGTGTTTTATTTAGAGACAGGGTCTCACTGAGTTGCTTAGGGCCTTGCTAAATTGCTGAGGCTGGCTTTGAACCTGAGATCCTCCTGCCTCAGCCTCCCAAGTGCTGGGATTACAGGCGTGTGCCACCACACCTGACTAGAAAAAAGGTTTTTAAGCTCCCTTCCCTGCCCAGAGACCACTGGACTCTAGGGTCTGCCGCTTTAGGATTCTCTAAAAATTACTCTGTAAGGTACTGGGAAGATGCAATCCCATCACACCCTCAACCTTCCCATCCCCCACTCCGGGGCCACAGAAGACCCTTCCCATCTTCCCAGGACTCAGCTAGTGCCAGCTCAAGCCCCTAATAATGCTGCGAGATTTGGGGAATAAATGAGGGTCCCCTCAGCTACAAGGTGTTGGGGGACAGACTGGACCAAGCACATGTGTGCGTGTGCACATGTGTGTAGAATCATTCCTTCTGCTTTCAACTATGATTTGCGCCATCGCACCAAATGAGCTGAGCAGGGTCTTCTGTCCCACCTACTCCTGGGTCCCACTTCCCAAGGGGCTTTGCCCAGAGGATCAGGGCAGACAAACATACAGTCCACGTCTTCCGTTTCTCTGTGGGTTTGACTGTTGTTCTGAGACTGGGAGGAGGATCCTGAGGTCTCCATGGCTTTCCCTGGAGGATAAACAATGGTAATTAATTTCACTTTAGCTACTACCCTTAATATATAGAGAGCTTGGCAAATAAATAAGAAAAAGAAAAATACCCAAAATTCAGAGATAGAAGAAAAACAACTTATGAAAGAAGAAACATACCACTAGGGATTTCTGAATAAGGATCATCTTTTGATAACACTAAGAACATTTTCTTTGGTGTGATATTTGTATTGGTGGTATATTATATTGGTGTTATGCTCATCCTTAATTTTAATGATACATGCTGAAATACATAGGATAAAATATATGACTTCTAGGACTTGCTTTAGGATAATCTTGTTGGGGACTTTAGAGGAATAGGAAAAGTTCCCCAAACTAATGAATTGATAATTTTTGGAGCTATATCAAAATATAAAAAGTGATTTTCTCTGGGTGGTATTATGGGTATTTTAATTTTCTTATTTCTTATTTTACATTTTCTAAATTTAGACTTTGTTATACTAAAAGAACCAATACTTGTTCATTATTTAAAAATGCAATATGCTACCTTATATCAGTACAATGCTCAGTTTTACAAAAGGCTTTTGTGTCCATAATTCTGTCTGAGCCTAATAACAAACCCGTCAGGCAGGAACTGGGATTAACTACTCCTCACATTTGAAAGTAGTTTCTAGGCAACAGAACATCTTCCCCAAAGCTTGTCGCATTGGATCTTATAATTATCATGCAATGTAAAGTTTTATTATCTGCATCCTATAGAGGAGGATTCTGAGGCTCAGAGATGGAGTGACTTAGCCGGGCGCGGTAGCACACGCCTGTAATCCCAGCACTTGGGAGGCTGAGGCAGGAGGATCTCGAGTTCAAAGCCAGCCTCAGCAACTTAGCGAGGCCTTAAGCAACTCAGTGAGACCCTGTCTCTAAATAAAATACAAAATAGGGCTGGGGATGTGGCTCAGTGGTGGAGTGCCCCTGGGTTCAATCCCCAATACCAAAAAAAAAAAAAAGAAGAGAGAGAGATGGAGTGACTTGCATGGAGAGACTCTCCTGCTCATATTCTATTTAATGCACTTGAAAACTTGGTCCCGGGCACAGACCTGCTCACAGGCCACCATGGAGTCAGGCAAGAAGTGCCTGGACATGGTTATTTATGGCTAGCAATGATGAAGGTAAGGATGGGAAGCAGTACCTAACTGTGCAGAGGGAGGTTTGGAAACGGGTCCCTTTAGCAACCCATGCTCTATGTTTTCCTGAACTCTGGAGTGGTAACTAGAGGTGGGCCTTCAGATGGGGCCACAAGTAGGTCATTACTGGAAAAATCCAAATGTCTTACTTCACCGAGCAGATGCCTCCCTGGGGAACATGTAGCCAACATGCTGGGGTTGTTCCCCAATAGCCTTGATTTTTGCTGGGAACCTATGCACCCGACTGGAGACTACATTTCCCAGAATTCCTTGGGGTTAGTCATGTGATTACTTCCTGGTGAGCAGATATGATATTGCTGTGCTGTGCTGGAGATGCAGAATGGCTCTGGGGGCAGGGGAGTGTGTATTTTGTCATGTGTACACACACTTTGCTATAAATGTTTCTGATGTGAAGAATATATAGCATGTTAAAACAAGGCTAATTACCATAAATTCCATACATCCGCAGCTCGAGTGTATGTAACTTGATATTTCATGCAAAACCCACTATAAATTGCCAATGTCACAAAATCGGATTTCATATCAGTGCTCGATGACTACCAAATTCAGCGGAGATGCAGCAAAGATGGTGCTTGGTCTTTGAGGAATGACGGTATTTTCAATATAAATGTTGGCTAATATTTAACACTGAGTGAAGATAAAAGCAAAATGACACGGGCATTTGTTGGAATTTTACTAGTCTGTCAGTGATGTGAGTGCCTTTGCTGAACTGAATGGTAATTTTCAAATTCTGGAAGAATGTTTCCTCAAATACATAAGTAATTATTTACAATGTAACCACTCAGGTGCAATACAGTTTTAGGTGTATTCTGAGTGATAGCATTTTTTTTTTTTTTTTTT
>JAJEJO010050894.1:6962-17963 GCA_020662805.1 Glaucomys volans | reverse complement strand
AAATAAATAAATAAATAAATAAATAAATAAATAAATAAATAAATAAATTGAATAAGACCTTCAGGCACAGGTCAATGTTTGGGAGACAGAAGCAGGGGGATCCCAAGTTCAAAACCAACCTCAGCAACTTAGCAAGGCCCTAAGTAGCTTAGGAAGGTTCTGCCTCAAAATAAAGAATAAAAAGGGCTGGGGATGTGGTTAAGTGCCCCTGGGTTCAATCCCTGGTCCAAAAAATAAAAAGGAAGGAGAAGGAGGAGGAGGAAGAGGAGGAGGGGGAGGGCGGAGGAGGGGGAGGAGAAGGAGGAGAGAGAAGGAGGAGGAGGAGAAGAAGAAGAAAGAAGAGAGGAGGAGGAGGAGAGGGAGGAGGAGTGGGGAGTGGGGAGGGGGGAGAGGAAGGAGGAGAAGGAAGAGAAGTGAAAATCACTTCATGAAGTTCACGGCTAGCTGCCTAACCAGCACCCACTATTCCCATTCCCCACTCCCTAAGCCCTCCTGCAACTCCATTCCCGGCCTTCCTTCTCAATAACAAAACTAAAAATTTGTTCTTTTGGTTTCAGGTGAGGTACTTGTTTTTCCAGCCTCCATGGAAGCTGGAGGTGGTCATGTGACCTGATTTTGTCCAGTGAGAAGTGAACTTCTGAGAGGAGTTTTGCTTTTCCTAGCAAAAGAGGCTAGGAATGGGTGTCATTTTTTCCCTCTTCTTCTTTCCTTAAACATGAATGTGGTGGCAGGAGCAACAGTGGTCATCTTGTGACTGTGAGGAAAAACCCGTGCAAACATAGATACATTGTTGAGCTGTTAAGTCTTTACAAGAAAGTGCCTGTTTTCTTGTAAATTGAGAAAAATAAACTTTCTCTTTTTTTAAATCATTATACTCAGGATTTTCAGTATTTGTAGCTAAATACCAGTTGACTAATACCCCTCTCCTTTCCAACATTCGTACATTAATTGAGCACCTACTGGTTGTAGTCACTGTGTTGAATAAGTTGAAAACTCATCTGCAAAGAATTTTAAGATATACTAGGAGGAAGTTTTGATTTGCATTTCTCTAATTAGTAGAGATGCTGAACATTTTTTCATCTATCTGTTGATCGCTTGTATATCTTCTTCTGTGAAGTGTCTGCTCAGTTCCTTAGCCCATTTATTGATTGGGCTATTTGTTTTTTTGGTGTAAAGTTTTTCTGAGTTCTAAGATTTCATTCCACTCCAATTAGAATGTCTATAATCAAGAATACAAGCAACAATAGGTGTTGGTGAGGATGTGGGGAAAAAGATACACTCATACGTTGCTAGTAGGGTTGCAAATTGTGCAGCTACTCTGGAAAGCAGTATGGAGGTTCCTCAGAAAACTGGGAATGGATCCACCATTTGAACCAGCTATCCCACTCCTTGATTTATACCCAAAGGACTTAAAATCTGCATACTACAGTGATGCAGCCACATCAATGTTCATAACAGCTCAATTCACATTAGCTAGATTATGGAACCAACCTAGATGTCCTTCAATAGATGAATGGGTAAAGAAACTGGGGTATATATACACAATGGAATACTACTAAGCCATAAAGAAGAATGGAATTATGGCATTTGCTGGCAAATGGATGGAGTTGGAGAATATCATGCTAAGTGAAATAAGCCAATCCCAAAAAACCAAAGGCCAAATGTTTTCTCTGATAAGTGAATGAGGATACATAACGAGGTAGGGGAGGAGGTGTAGGGAAAAATGGAGGAAACTTGGATTGTATAGAGGGAAATGAGGGGAGGGGATTGGAGGGGGCAGGGGAAGGAAAGATGATGGAATGAGACAAACAGTATTACCTTGTATACATGTATGATTACACGAATGGTGTGACTCTACATCATGTACAATCAGAGAAATGAAAAGTTGTACCCCATTTGTGTGCAATGAATCAAAAAAAAAAAAGTTAAACATCCACTCAACCTCAACCCCCCAGCCCAAATCTACCAACTAAAAAATTAAAAGAAAAAAAAGACCCCATTTAAAAAAAAACAACAGATACACTAAGAGGATGTAGAGGCCAGGGGCCAAATCAGATCAGGTCAGACAAGGAAAGTTCCTGAAAGAAGGGCTGCTGGGGGTGATCCTGGACAGGCCACAGGGAATAGTATGTGCCAAGGCACAGGGGCAGAGGGCACGACCTCCCAAGCTAAGAACTGGCAGGAAGTAGCTCTGGTTAGTAACAGGACTTGGGGAGGCCCAGGGGGCGATCCCAAACAATTTCCTAGCACATTACTGTCCCAAACCTTAGTCACCTCTGGCTTATTCCAGACTCTTCTTCAAGGCAGGACTTCTTGTTGCCCAACTCCAGGGAGGAATGGTCTCTAGACACAGCCCAGGGCTCAGCAGAGAGTCTGACACACCTCAGGTTTGTCTCCTCCACTGGATCCTGAACCGAGTCAGGACGGGAGCTGAGGCTGACTCACCTCTGTGTCACCTCTATCCTATACAAGGCTGAGCACAAGGCAAAAATGACAACCCCGTGATGACATCGATGATGAACAAGAGTGCCAAGTCATGCTACAGCGGCTACATATTCCCCACCACAGCCCTACGGGGGCTCATCACGGTGTGCCCATTTTAAAGGTAAGAATACTGAGGCATGGCTGGATGTGGTGGTGCAAACCTGTGATTCCTGTGACTCGGGAGGCTGAGGCCAGAGGATGGCAAGGCAGAGGCTAGTCTGGGGAACTGACAGAGACTCTGCCTTAAAAGAAAAGACAGAAAGGGCTAGGGATAGAGCTCAGTGGTAGAGCACCCCTGGATTCAATCCCCAGAACCTGAACAATAACCCCCAAACCAGAAAGCTCTGGGAGCACACAGGAAGTGGTTGAGCAAGGGGAGCTGCTTAGTCTGGAAGCTGGTACTTCTTCCCAGGCCCTAGTCATCAGCATCAGGAAAGAGGCCACAGGTAGTCACCACAGTGTCATGCAAATTATGCTGACTTGACTTATACTTAGTTTCTGGTGGCACCTGGATTAGGTGTCCTCCTAGTCTAGTGAGCTTACGTGGGCAGTTTTTGTTTTGTGTTTTAATAAAAACTTAAAAAAAACTGAGGCAACCCAGGCTAGCCTCGAACTCCAGGCCTCCAGTGATCCTCCTGCCTTAGCCTCCCAAGGAGCTGGGACTACAGGCATGCACCACTGCCCCTGGTCTTCTGTTGAGCAGATTTTTCGCCCTCTGGTCCATGGGGAGGAGGGAGGCAGAACCGTTCAGAGGCAGGACCCCTAATGTTCTTGTCCCATCCTGTCCCCACCCATGTTTCTGCCGAGAGAAAAGATACAGCTTTCTAAATTTGACAACCAGCTTAACCCACAGGGACAGAGCGCTCAAGATAAGGATAGAAGGCAGTGCGAGAGAGGTTGCGGAAGAACTTCTAAAATCTCAAGTTTTGAAAGCGTGACTTTCAGTTGGGGTGTGTAGCTCAGGGGTAGAGCACTTGCCCAGCGCATTCATGGTCCTGGGTCCCATCCCAAAACAAGTGACTTCCTTTGATCTCAGATGGGCCACAGGGAGCCGAGACAAAGAGAAGCAAAGAAAACAAAAAGGAGAACTTGGCAAGTTGCCTTTGATCTTGGAAGAAATACTTAGAAAGGCCGCCTTTGCTAAAAGCAGTGTCCCTTCAGCTCTGCCTGCAGATGCCTCTGGGTAACTAGGAGCGGTAGATCTTGACATCTCTTCCTTCATCTTGGATCTGTGTCCTTTATTACCTGACACTTTGGCTCACATCCCTACTCGGCTCTGCACATGGCCATGTTTACCATTTAGAGTTCGTCTGAAAACTGAACTGAGCTCAATCCCTGCCTTGAAGACTCACGTGAGATTTGCAGCATCTTGTCTCAGATCCATGGAATGGTGCAGGGATGACATCTCTAGCCATCGCCACCTTCCAGGGTGACAGGTCTGACACATAAACATCCTGAGCAACTAGTGGAAGCTGCCCCCTCCAGAAATAAGGAACGTCCCTGGAGCCACCTCACAGACCCAGAGGGGACAGAACGATCAACCAGGCCATTTTAACTGAGACTGCTCAGTTACATGCACCTCTTTCCCCTGCCCAGATTCTCCCTCTATTTAAACCCAAAGCTAGCCGGGTGCGGTGGTGCTTGCCTGTAATCCAAGCAACTTGGGAGGCTGAGTCAGGAGGATCGTGAGGTCAAAGCTAGCCTTAGCAACTCAGTGAGGCCCTTAGCAACTCAGTGAGACCCTGTCTCTAAATAAAATACAAAATAGAGCTGGGGATGTGGCTCAGTGGCCGAGTGTCCCTGAGTTCAATCCCTGGTTCAAAAATAAAAAATAAAAAAAATAAACCCAAAGCTTCTGTCAGCACCCCAAAGACAGGGCTGAGATGCTGGACCTCATTTTGCCTTTGCAGTAGGGTCACGTTCATGAACGTTCTTTCCCTGCTTTTCATCATTACTCTCTGAACTTGGTTTCAGGGGCAGGTGGCTAGAACCTGGCTTGCTGGAACCCTCAGCGTCAGGTCTGTGGCCTAGGATTCTGGAAACAATCGTTTTCTTGTCTTCTCCAGTGCTGGGGTGGAACCCAGGGCTTCACCACGCTCGGCAAGGGCTCTCCTGCTGAGCCACCCCCCACCTAGGCTCTCATTCTACGTGGGTCTTCCAGCAGATGCAGCGCCCTATCCAAGGTCTCCCAGCCCACAGACTGAACGGACTCCAACCCCTGCCCCAACTGGGAGGCCCCGTTCCCCAGCCAGGGCGTGGCTCCCGCATCCTAGGCTGATCCTTCAAGGAAATAACATGCTTGACTCTCTGCCATTTTTCTCCAAAGAAAAAACTGGTCCTGCGGATTGGCATGGCGCCAAGGCCTCTGCGCCCACACACTTTGCCGAACTGGATTTCTCTTCTGGTCAGACCAGGTTCCCTGAGCGCTGTGGTTGCAGGGCAGGAGGCCGTGAGGGTCCACTAGCCCTCTCTGTCTCACTCTCTCCCTCCATCTCGCCATCCTCTCAGCAACCAGAGAGAGGCAGAGTGGGGATCACCGCCCTGTTTTTTGTTCTGTTTTGTTTTGTTTTGTTTTTTGGAACCAGGGATTGAACCCAGGGACACTCGGCCACTGAGCCACATCCCCAGCCCTATTTTGTAGAGACAGGGTCTCACTGAGTTGCTTAAGGCCTCGCTAAGTTGCTGAGGCTGGCTTTGAACTCACGATCCTCCTGACTCAGCCTCCCAAGTCGCTTGGATTACAGGCGTGCGCCTCCACTCCCGGCCACCGCCCTGTTTTATAGATGCCAAACAGAGGGCTGGAGAGGAGAGGAACTCGCACCAGGTAGCACCCGTGGTGCGCTGTGGTCGGACGCGTCTGCCAGAGCTCCGGTGTGGAAACTCAGTCCCCAGGGCCACTGCGCTGGGAGGCGGGGCCTAAGAAGAGGTGGCTGGACCCTGAAGTCTCTGCCTGGTGAATGAGTTAGCATCATTTTTGCAGGAGTAGCCTGGTTAGGAAGCAGCTCTGCCCGGTCACCCTCCTGGCTCTGTGCATGGGATGAAGTATAAAGGCCTTTGACAGACGCTGGCTTACCGACCTTGGGCTTGCCAGCATCCAGGACTAGGAGAAATAAATTTCCTTTCTGGAAAATCCCAGTCTCTGGTATGCCGCGATAGCGGCGCACATGGACCAAGATGGTCAGCAAGCAAAGCGGGGGCAGGCATCTCCCCGGTCAGCCATGCCTACCCTGTTTCCCTCCAGAACACCCGGTTTCCCTGAGACCCTGGAGGGGGCGTGGGCTGTACAGCTGTCCTTACTCTGCTCTTATCCAGGCCCCTGAGCTACCCAGCTCTGCTGAGCCTGTTACCCCATCTGGGCAATGGGATAGCAATACCTATCTGAGCGCGGAGGGCAGTCAGATGATACCATGCCCCTAATGAGCCTGCAATATTGGCACTTAATAAACCCAAGTCCCCCTCCCTCTTGCATGCACACGTCTCCTTATCTGGTTAATGATTTGGTTAATGATCGCATTACCCTGAGAGCCTGTTGCTAGGGCACACGTTCCTGGGACTCTCTCTCCTTGGGGGTTTTTATTTTTGTGGATCTGGTTTTAGGAGTGAGGTCAAGGTTAGGATGTAGCTCAAGGAAATCTGTATGGTGATCAAGGGTACCACATGCTAGGCAGAGTGTGGTCCACTCAGATCACCAGAGCCTTTCTCCTGAGTTTACAGTGGTCTCCCAAGTGGGTTGCTGGCCTTCAGCCTCCCCTCTCCAAACACTGCTGGGTTACCCTGGACCTCAGTTTCCCCATCTGTGGAGAAAACTGGGCTCCCCTCTGCAAGGTTCTTACCCTGGGACTCTCTAGGGGACTAATGCTCCCCTGCAATTGAACTCTTCGGGTTAATCAATTTAATCACCAAAGAACTTGAGGAAGCAAATTTAACAGGACCTATAAGAGGGCCCAGAATAGCGCATACCTATCTTGCAGGGAATAGCAGGTCCTTAAAATGCTCCAAAAGGGGAGCTCTGGGGTTTGGGCAATGCCGCCTTCCTCCATTCGTCTTGGAGCTCTAGGACGAGCAATGGCTTATCAAAGGCTCTGGGAAGGCCTGCGGGAGAGCATGCGCTTGCACTTCAGTTCATGCAAGAGGGCCACCCTTCCCCAGGACGCAGCCCAGCGTCTCCCAGCACTGCTTTGGGAAATGCTGTCTGGTAAACATCCCTGATGTGCCCGCGGTCAGCTCCTCTCAGAATCCAGGCCTGGGCCACTGCCCGCTTTGGATGGGGCTGCTTCCTGGCGCATCTTCGCCTCCTCTCTCAGGACTGTCCAGGAGGAGACAGAACCACACACAGCTCTGGGGACCAGCGCGCCCAACGGAAGTGGTCTTCTCACCAACTCAGGACGGGCAGTGTGTCCTTCCAGGTGCCCTCAGTTCTGTCTCAGAGAAGAGGCTGCTGGGTAAAGACTGAGGGCCTGGACACTGAGTCCTGCTGTCGTGACCCTGAGGGCCTGGGCCTGGCACTGCCACTGACCCACCCTGGGCCCTGGCACACCACTTCCCTCCTCGACACACCTTTCCTCATGCCCAGACAGGGCTCGGGAGCTGCACTGGGGAGCCCTGAGCCAGGAAGCAATGCCAAGGGGGTCTTGCTTCATCAGGTGGCTTGAACCACTTGGGCAACCGGGTTGAGCAGAGTCCACGTCACCTCTTCACCTCTCAGCTCTGTGATTTGGGACAAAACCACCTTACCTCTCTAAGCCTCTGTTTCCCCATCTGTGAAATGGGCGGACAGGGTCACTCCTGTGCAGGGATCTGAGATAGGCACCGTGGGCAGCCCTGTAGCCCCAGCCCTGCAGGGGCCTGAGGCAGGGGGATCACAAATTTGAGGACAGTCTGGGCAACTCAGCAAGACCCACCTCAAAATCAAATTTAAACAGGGCTGGGAAGCCGGGCGCGGTGGCGCATGCCTGTAATCCCACACTTGGGAGGCTGAGGCAGGAGGATCGCGAGTTCAAAGCCAGCCTCAGCAACTTAGCGAGCTGCTAAGCAACTCAGTGAGACCCTGTCTCTAAATAAAATACAAAATAGGGCTGGGGATGTGGCTCAGTGGCAGAGTGTCCCTGGGTTCAATCCCCAGTACCAAAAAAAAAAAAAAGGGCTGGGAATACAGCTCTGTGTCAGCACCCCCAGAACTGAAAGAAAAAAGAAAGAAAGACTCTGACTCCCTGGGAGTGGGAACCATGTTTTTCTTGCTCTCTTGCATTCTAGCCCCTGGCTTGGAGAAAATGCTTTATAAAAAGAAATCATAACACGTTGAATTTAAGAGCCTAAAGAAGCAGGCCGGCCTGCAACGTGTCCTCAGCACCTCCTCCTTCCTTCTCCAAGACCGTCCATGCAGTCCTCCCCTCTGCCACCTCCTCTCCCTCCCGCTTCCTGCCGCAGCCCACAGGATCCCCCTGCCCCTCAGGAAGGTGGTCTCTCCCTCCCCTGAGTTAGAATTCCACAGTGTAACAGCCACAACATCAAAACTGAGGCCCAGAAAGAGAAAGGGACTTGGCCGAGGCCACACAGGGAGGGGTCTGGACACGAATTTCAGATCTTAAAACACTAGGTCCAAGTGTAAGAGGAACCTGCTTTGGCTGGGGATTTTTCAGTGTCCCCCAAAGGCCCATGTGTTAGAGTCTAGGTCCCCAGCACTACAGGGAGGTGGTGGGACCTTAAAAGGTGGGGCACAGTAGAAGGTCTTCAGGTCACTGGGGACGTGCCCTTGAAGTGGACTGTGGGACCCCAGACTCTTCCTCTTTCTCCCCATGGAGAAAACAGTTTTGTTCCACCAGGCTTGCAAACCGCAATGTGCAACCTCACTACAGGCCCAAAGCAATGGGACCAACCCATCATGCAATGGAACCTCCAAAAATGAGCCAAAATAACCCTTTTTTCTTTCTTTTTTTTTTTTTTTGCAGTGCTGGGGATTGAACCCAGGGCCTTGCACCCTTTTTTCTTTATAAGTGAATTATCTCAGTTATTTCATTACAGTGACAGCAAGCTGACTAGCACGGAACTGCTAAGAGGAAAATGGTTTCCACCTCCTCCACTGTTTTGTTCCAAGTCAGGGGGATAACAACTCATACTGCCCAGCCAGCTGACCACAAACCAGATGGACCCTGTGGTCACAACATAGACTGGGACTGCCCCTGAGGAACCCAGGATGGCACTGAGACTAAAACAAAAAGGGACAAAATCAAGAGTGATACCCAAGTCCTGAAATGACAGCAGTGCAGAAAGAGGACGGGTAGGAAGAGCTTGGATACTGTTCATATAGAAAGATCTAAAATCTTAAAATATAACCTGAAAGGTAAGTAAATACACAAGCATCGAGTCTAGCACATATTAGGTATGTGACCAGATGAGCCAAGAAGGCAATATAGCTGCTGGGCAGAACCAACACAGCCTGAGGTCGTATTAACAGAAGCACAGAGTCTAGGGATGAGGAAGGTGACCCACATCCCACCATATCTCATTCTCCATCTTGGTTCTTTCCTGGGTCTTGCACAGAATAGAATCTGGACAGACCAACAGAATCCAGAGGAGGTAGGAGTACAGAGACCACATCCAAGAGCTGGAGGAGCAGGGTCTCAGCCTAGGAATGAATACATCATGGACAGGTCAAGTCTCTGCAGGGCCACTCCAGGACAGAAGGACTAGGTAGGGCTGTGAGCCCAGAGGGAAGGGTCAGGACCTTAGGGAGTCACCAGGACAGATGCCAGCTCATAATCCGTTAAAATTTTTCTAAAACCAACAGCTTTGGGGTGGTCCTGAGCACCCGATCAAGCTCCAGAGAGGCAGGGGTTGGTGTTCCTGTCCCTTGGCTCATGATCTATTAATCTCTCAAGCAGTGCTCTGCAGTGGGGTCCCCAGAGCCATGCGACGCAGACAGGGGTGCGCTGGCCACATCTCCCTTTTCTCTGCACTCAGACCAGTGTCACATACCGCATGTACGGGAGCTTGGTTGGGTGGCCTCGAAGCTCCAATGGTAATGCTTTAAACAGATCAGTCCCCTTAGTGGGGACAAGTGGTTCCAAAGAGTCCCTGCAAAGAAATGGCGGATGGAGATAACGCTAATCATCGAAGCACAAGCACGCAACAGGAAGAGCGCAGGGCAGATTGGTCCCCTGCTCCCAGTTCAAGTCCTTGGTCAGCTCCATGACCATGTTGAAAACAATGGTCAAATGGCCTCTCGGACACAAAACGACAGCTTACTGGATTACTAAGCAGGTGAATGGTGGCCTCCCTCCCCCAGCACTGGAGATGAACTTCACTCCCTGTCTTTGCTGGGTCTTGAGACCTGAGCGAAGGGCCAGTGTACTTGTAAACACAGATGCTCCTCAACTTACCATAGGGTTAAATCCTGGTAAGTTGAAGGGGTCGTAAGTTGCAGGTGCACTGAAGCCCCCCAACCTCCCAATCGTCACAGCTTAGCAGCACAGGGCACTGGAGAGCATCGGTTGTTTCCCTGGTGATCACAGGGCTGGTGGGAGCTGTGGCTGACTGCCCTGCCCAACACTCCCAGAGAGGACTGAACGACATTGCTAGCTTGGGAAAAGGTCCAATTCGAAATTCAGCTTGCAAGACAAGGCCCTGGGTTCAATCCCCAGCACCCCCCCCCAAAAAAAAAATTCAGGAATGGGGTCTACTAAGTACATATGACTTTGGTTCTATTATAAGCAGGGAGATCATAAATCTATACTTAATGTATACATTGGAGGTGCCCAAAGTCTTTTTCTTTCTGTTTTCTTTTGTTTATTTTTGCTGTGCCCGGGATGAAATCCAGGGCCTGGTATGTACTGGGCACTACTCTACCGCTGGGGACACCACCAGCAGCCAGGTTATTTCTCAAGAAGAGGGCCTCACCAGGTGTGGTGATGCACACCTGTAATCCCAGCACTTGGGAGGCTGAGGCAGGAGGATCGCGAGTTCAAAGCCAGCCTCAGCAATGGTGAGGCCCTAAGCAACTCAGTGAGACCCTGTCTCTAAATAAAATACAAAACAGGGCTGGGGATGTGGCTCAGTGGTGGAGTGCCCCTGGGTTCAATCCCCAGTACCAAAAAAAAAAAAAAATAAAAATAAATAAACCTAGGTAGGTAGATAAATAAATAAAAATAAAAAGGATTGGGAATGTTGTTCAATGATAAAGCACCACTGGAGAAAAAAAAAAAAAAAGGAAACTTTTTTTGAGACCCTCCCCCAAATATGTTTGAAGATTAATGAGAAGACATAATAAGAAACTCTTTAAAGACCCTCTGTGACTCTGTCTTCACTTGATAGATTGAGTGCCTAGTTGGGTACTCGTTAACCAGACACACACAGAGGCGAGCATGTGTGCATGCACACACACACACACACACACACCCCTCTATCACTGTTAAATCTCCATCTCCGTCTCCTGGCTATTTTCTACCCTCTCTCTTTGCTTCCCTTCTCTCACCCACCACACACAGTGGACAACAAGAAAATCCACAAAGAAGTATCCCG
>JAJEJO010050892.1:0-21782 GCA_020662805.1 Glaucomys volans | reverse complement strand
TTAATAAGTATGCTCACCAACAATCCCCAAAGACAACTGAAAGATGGACAAGTTATGAACTGAGGAATCTAAGTGAAACAAATACCAACAAATCAAGATTGAAAAAAATAATATCTACAGCTCAAGGAAAACCACACAAATGAAAGCACTATAGAATAGACAAAAAGGATGGAACACATTCTCAGTGAGGAGGAAGAATATCTGAAGATATGTTCAACCCCATTAGTCATCAGGTCCCATTTCACATGCATTCAAATGACACGAATTTTAAATTTGGTAGTGTAAGTATTGAACAAAAATGGATCCACACAATGTCCACCTCATTGCTACTGGGAATATAAGTCGGCAAGACTGTTCTGGAAAAATTAAACATTCACATACCACGAAATTTTGTAATTTACTAAGATACATGCTGGGCTATGTACCACTGTAGACACACTGAGCAGGTTCACAGGGAAGCTATCATAACAGTGGAAGCCTACAAGCAGCTCATACAGACAAAGGACGACGAGGCTGATACAGCTGCACAAACAGCACTTCTCAGTAGACACAGGAGACAACTGCTCGCACAGCAAAAGGGATGAGCTTCAGCAACACACGCAATTCTCACTAATGTAACACCAAGTGAAATACTCAAAGGATTACAGTGTTTTGTCAAGTTAAAACATAAATATACATATGTAATTTAGCATTAGATATATGAACTGAAACTATCTAAAAAGGAAATTAAAGGAAAAATGACAAGAGGTCCAGGCCAGTGGTTCCCTGGGTGGGAGGAGGCAGTGGGATGGGACCGAGACGGATCATGTAAGAATGTGAACTACCTGCCATGGTTCTCTCTCTCTCCCTCTTTGTACTGAGAATTTAACTCAGGAGGACTTCACCACCAAGCTACATCCCTAGCCCTTTCTTAAAATTTTGAGACAGGGTCTAGATAAGCTGCTGAGGCCTTGAACTTGCAATCCTCCTGCCTCAGACTTCTGAGTTGCTGGGATTTCAGGTGTGTGCCAGTGCACTTAGCTGATTCTTGTTTATTTGTTGGGTAACAGGATTAGGATCATGGCTGCCAAATACTCAAGAGGAATGAACAGAGGCAGAGTAGAGACATGGAGATATTCAAAAGGGCCAAGACCACACATGGACCAATGATGAGACTGGCTTATCTGTTATGATCAATGACTAGTTCAATTCTGGGTACTTAAGTTCAAAAGAAAAAACAATTTTAAGAGAGGAGTAAAAAAGATGAATTACATTTAAAGACATTTAAAATATACAGAATTGCATTTATACATCACAACAGATTCCTAAGCAGGATACTGTCAGGGCCAGCGCCACCAAACTCTCGGTCTGGCGAGAGACAAAGGGGGATTGGAAAATAAAGATTCACAGACACAGATCTTGAAGATTAGGCTGGGATCCAGTGGAGCCTGCTCTATGATGGAGATGCAGGTCTCAGGAGTTATGCCAGCAATCTGTATTTATATATGTCTCAATATCAGGTTAAAGACTACGCCACCATTATTCCTTCTATTTAGGAAAGTACAGAAACAAGGACATCTATGTAGCTTTTCCACAGCTGCAATCCATAGTTGCAGAGTGGAATATTAGGAGCTTTGTGTAGCGCTCAAGAAGGTCTACTGTTAAAAGTTGTTACAGTGCAGGCAGGAACCTGAGGAGCAGAGCTGGAGAAACACTGTGGTTGTCTGGCATAAGAATTCCCTTCTTCCATGAAGCCCTGTGCCTGACGTCAGGGTCAGAGCTGACAGGCCTCCTGCACAGAGCCTCCTCATGCAGGGCACTGCCATAACAGCTAAGCATCCCATGCCCTTGCACAGAAACTTTTCCAGGAACCAGGCATGCCACAGCCATGAGGGCATCAGTAACTCTCTCCCATCCTCCATCACGGCTCTCAACAGGATACATCAAATTTTAATTTTTTCTTGTGGTGCTGGGGATTAAACCCAGGGCCTTGTGTATGCAAGGCAAGCACTCTACCAACTGAGCTATGTCCCCAGCCCCTAATTTTAATTCTTTAGGGAGAGCTCAAAGAAATGGAACTATTTCATTGAATAGCTTATTCATTCCTTTGGTTTGTATCTCTGTGCCTTCCTCAATACCAATAATTCTCAAATGTGGCCTTTTCATGATATTCCATAATTCTTAGAAGTTCTGTTGGTGATTTCTTACCATCTTCTCTGTTTGGTCAACTTTGTTTTCGAGATTAAATATTTTGTCTTCATTGTGGGAGGTTCTCTCTTCCAAGTGATGTAGCCTGTTGGTTATGCTTTCTATTGAGTTTTTAATTTGGTTTATTGTTTCCTTCATTTCAAGGATTTCTGTTCGTTTTGTCTTTTTATTGAAATGATGTATTGCTTCCTGCATTTTTTCTTTTAGCTGGTTATTGGTATGATCATTCATCGCCTGCATTTTCTCTGTTATCTCATCATTTGCTTCTTGGATCATTTTAATTATGTACATTCTGAACTCCCTTTCTGACATTTCTTCTGCCATGCTGTCATTGGATTCCACTGATAGAGCATCTCGGTTTCTTTAGGACACTTCCTTCCCTTGTTTTCTCCTGTTGTTCGTGTACCTTCCCCTCCAGCAGTGTGAATCTAAAGTTCTGCAGTTTCTCCCTATACACTTACACTGTCCCTGAGGGTTTCCAATACCTCACCTTGAAGTGAGAGATCAACATCAGCAGCACACAATACAATGAAAAAGGAAATTCTACAAATTCTACAACAGACACTACTGAAATACAAAACATTAGAAGCTACTTTGAAAATCTATACTCCAACAAAATCTCAAAGACTTCAACAAGTTTCTAGAGACATATGATCCACCCAAGTGAATCTGGAGAACATACACAATTTAAATAAATCAATTTCAAGCAAAATAGAAGAAGTCATCAAAAGCCTACCAACTGGGCTGGGGTTGTGGCTCAGTGGCAGAGCGCTTGCCTAGCATGTGTGAGGCACTGGGTTCGATTCTCAGCACCACATAAAAATAAACAAATAAAGGTTCACCAACAACTTTATAAAAAAAAAAAAAAAGCCTACCAACCAAGAAAAGGACCAGGTGGATTCACAGCCGAGTTCTACAAGACCTTCAAAGATGAACTCATTCCAATACTTCTCAAAGTTTCTCATGAAATAGAATATGAGGAACCCTTCCATACTCATTCTATGAGGCTAGTATCACCCTGATACCAAAACCAGACAAAGACAAATGGAGGAAAGAAAACTTCCGACCAAAATCCCTAATAAACATAGATGCAAAAATTCTTAACAAAATTTTAGCAAATCGCATACAACAACATATTAAAAAGATAGTGTACCATGATCAAGTGGGTTTCATCCCAGGGATGCAAGGTTGGTTCAATATTCAGAAATCAGTAACTATAATTCACCACATCAACAGACTTAAAGTTAAGAATTATGATTATTTCAATCGATGCAAAAAAGGAATCTACTGAAATACAGCACCTTTTCATGCTCAAAACAGTAGAAAATATAGGGACAGTAGGAACATATGTCAACATTATAAAGGCTATCTATGCTAAGCCCACAGCGAACATCATTCTAAATGGAGAAAAACTGAAAGCATTCCCCCTAAAATGTGGAACAAGGCAGGGATGCCCTCTTTCACCACTTCTATTCAATATTGTCCTTGAAACTCTAGCCAGAGCAATTACACAGACAAAAGAAACCAAAGTGATACAAATAGGAAAAGAAGAACTCAAACTATCACTATCAGCCAATGACATGATTCTGTAATCAGAAGAGCCAAAAAATTTCACAAGAAATTCTAGAACTCATAAATGAATTTAGTAAAGTAGCAGGATATAAATTCAACACTCATAAATCTAATGCATTTTTATTCATAAGTGATGAATCCTATGAAAGAGAAATTAGGAAAACTACCCCATTCATAACAGCCTCCAAAAAAAAGTACTTGGGAATCAATCTAACAATCTAACAAAAGAAGTGAAAGACCTCTACAATGAGAACTACAGAACATTAAGAGAGAAATTAAAGAACACCTTAGAAGATGGAAAGACCGCCGGTGTTCTTGGATAGGCAGAATTAATATCATCAAAATGACCATACTACCAAAAGTGCTACACAAATTCAATGCAATTCCAATTAAAATCCCAATGATACACCTCATAGAAGTAGAGCAAGCAATCATGAAATTCACTTGGAAGAATAAGAGACCAAGAATAGCTAAAGCAGACCTCAGCAGGAGAGTAAAGCAGGGGGTGTCAGAATAGCAGACCTCAACTACACCACAGAGCAACAGTGACAAAAATGGCACGGCATTGGCACCAAAATAGGCAGGTAGATCAATGGTACAGAATAGAGGACACAGAGACAAACCCACATAAATACAGTTTTCTCACATTAGACAAAGGTGCCAAAAACATACAATGGAGAAAAGATAGCCTCTTCAACAAATGGTGCTGGGAAAACTGGAAATCCATATGCAACAAAAAGAAACTAGACCCATATCTCTCACCCTGCACAAAACTCAACTCAAAATGGATCAAGGACCTCAGAATTAGACCAGAAACCCTGCACCTAATAGAAGAAAAGTAGGTCCAAATCTTCATCCTGTCAGCTTAGGACCAGATTTCCTTAACATGACTCCCAAAGCGCAAGAAATAAAAGCAGGAATCAACAACTGGGATAGATTCAAACTAAAAAGCTTCTTCTCAGCAAAGGAAACAATCAACAATGTGAAGAGAGAGCCTACAGAGTGGGACACATGTCACACACACTTCAGATAGAGCACTAATCTGCAGAATCTATAAAGAACTCAAAAAACTTTACCCCAAGAATATAAATACCCAATCAATAAATGGGTTAAGGAAATGAGAAGACACTTCACAGAAGAAGATTAATAAGCAATCAACAAATACATGAAAAAATGTTCAACATCTCTAGAAATAAGAGAAATGCAAATCAAAACTACCCTAAGATTTCACCTCACCCCAATTAGAACATCGATTATCAAGAATACAAGCAACACTAGATGTTGGTGAGGATGTGGGGGCAAAAGGTACACTCATACATTGCTGGTGGGATTGCAAGTTGGTGCAACCACTCTGGAAAGCAGTGTGGAGATTCCTAAGAAAACTTGGAATGGAACCACTATTTGACCCAGGTATCCCACTCCTTGGTCTATATCCAAAGGACATAAAATCAGCATACTACAGTGATGCAGCCACATCAATGTTTATAGCAGATCAATTCACAATAGCTAGATTGTGGAACCAACCTAGATGCCCTTTAATAGACTAATGGATAAAGAAACCTGGTATATATACACAATGGAATATTATTCAGCCATAAAGAAGAATAAAATTATGGCATTTTCAGGTAAATGGATGGAGTTGGAGAGAATATCATGCTAAGTGAGATAAGCCAATCCCACAAAACCAAAGGCTGAATGATTTCTCCGATAAGTGGATGATGATACATAACAGGGTGTGGGGGGAGGCAAGAATGGAGGTTGGATGGATTGTACAGAGGAAAATGAGGGGTGGGGAGGGGGTGCAGGAAAGAAAAATAATAGAATGAGACAAACATCATTACCCTATGAACATGCATGATAATGCAAATGGTGTGACTCTGTGTACAACCAGAGAAAGGATAGTTGTACCCCATTTGTGTACAATGAAGCAAAATAAGAAAAATAAAGAAATGGAACTATACCTTCACCAGAACATTCAAATTAAACAATTTCAAGCTGGCTCACCTCTTCTTGAATATATCGTAATACGAAGGGAGAAGACCTTAAATTATCCATGGGAATACTGAAGAAACCGTGAATTTCCTTCTGGTATAAATCCATAGTAATGAGATGGGTTAGACCTACAAAAATGAAGCAGCCACAAGCACAGAAAGAGCTATAAAATAAGCCTCACCATAAGAAATTAGTACGAGGTAAACGAAAATGCTATATACAATACGGGACTATGAAAAAATCACTCTCCTATCAAAAACCCCAAGAACTTATGGTTCAGATTCCTTGATACTATGAAATGCATGATTTTTAAATAAATTTAAAATATAAAATAGCAAAGATGACAATAACTCAGAAATGTCTCTAAAAATTCTATTAGAGTGGATTCTCTCTCCTTGTAGAGTCCTTAGTAAGCATAACAAAGCCTAGAGAAAAGCTGTACCAACCTGGAAATGAGAGCAAATGAAAAGCCTTCACTACATCTTTAAAGAATATCTGAAATGACCATTTGCATAGTGTAGAGAATATTCAATATGAAAAAATTTAAAAAGTAACACTTGCCGGAATGAGCAGAAAAGTGAGCCTGGTGGTCCCTCCAGGTGGAAGGTTGGAAGGAAAGGTTGAAAGGAAAGGGTGGAACTTTCCCAAAACTCGGTGAGGAGCCCCTGCCCCTCTTTTGACTGCCTATTACAGTGTTTTCAAGGGGAGAGAATGCAGAGGTTCCAGGGGATTGTTTAATTTCTGTCTTCTTTGGAATGGTATACTGGAAAATGTATTCTACGGTAATTGTCTGTTAAAATGCAGTGTATGGGGATTTTGAAAATTCCTTCCTCTTTGTGCTAATGCTCTGTGCTATTTACCTTATAATCACCTGAAAGCACAAACATGGACATATACAAGAGTGTTTGTGCATGTACAAACACACACACACACACACACACACACACACACAGAGAGAACACATTAAAGTCAGCAGTTATACCAGAAAAAATTCACAAAGTTAGATACATCAATTTTTTTTTCTTTTTTGCGGTGCTGGGGATTGAACTCAGGGCCTTGTGCTTGCAAGGCAGGCTCTCTACCAACTGAGCTATATCCCCAGCACTAGATACACCAATTTTAAGACTATCTGAACTCATTCTGTCCTGTCAACGCTCCCTGTCTAAACCTTCACGTCCACACAGAAACCCAGCAGGCAACAGCACCACTGCTGGAGAGCGACTCATGCTGAGACAGTCTGGATGAAAACATCTTTCACCCTCATGGACTCTTGAATCTGCACTCTTGTTTCTGGCAGGAAAAGAAAAGAGAAGAGGAGAGACTTAGAGTTCTGGTTTGTGAGGGGGAGTGACGGCTGTTGGGATGGTGGTGTAGCTCAGTGGTAGAGCACGGGATAGCAGGGATGAGGCCCCGAGCTCCAACCCCAGCACCAGGTTCTTTAGGAAAACTGTTCTTTAGGAAATCTGAATAAAGAATGATATTACATGATTAAAGAATTACTGTTAATTCCTTAAATGTGACAATGGCATTATATTTATAAAGGAGAAAGAATTTATTCTCAGGAGATGTGTGGTCAGGTATCCACTCCACGGGTCTCAATGTCTGCAACTTACTTTCAAGTGATTCCACACATACATATTCAGGTGGCAAAATGTTAACTACTCACCCCATGTGGTCATATGGGTGGGTGCTTAGGGTATGATTCTTTCAACTGTCACGTATGTTTGAAAATTTTTATTAAAAATGTTGGATGGTGCTGGGGTGTAGCTCAATGATATCTTATCCAACTTGCCTAGCATGTGTGAGGTCCTGGGGTCATTCCCCAGCACTGGATCAGATAAACAGAAGAATAAAAAAGCTGGAAAAAAAAGAATGCAGATTTACAAAAGAATGTGGTGTAATGCTGAGAAAATGAGCTTTAGAGTCAAGGAAATCTGGATTTGAATCCTGACTCTGCTACTTCTGGGACCTCATATATAGCATCCGCCTAAACTAGTTTTCAAGATCTGATGGCAATACAAAATGCACAAACGTTAGTTCCCTCCTTCCTTCCCAACACACACTAAGTACCTTCCCTCCCTGCACTCATAAGCCTGCAGAGTGAGCCAACCTCCCTGAGTCTTCACTGCCAGGATTCCCAGTAGCCCTCCCTCATCCATTAGAGGAGAATCTCCTCCATAATATCCCTTCAGACTATTCCTTCAATAGCACTTTTCTCTACTGAAGTTATCTGGGGTATCTTAGCAGACGGAAAAAGGAGGCAGTTCTGGAGAAATCAATAAGAGAATAGTAGAAGGGCACCTTTCTATCAAAGCCTCCTGAAAGCTTTTCTGCAAAAAATTGACAAAATCCTACAGCAGAAAAGGAAAGGGAATGAGTATTTAAAGATCTGTGCCAAGATCTGTATCAGGCACACAGATTATCCTATTTAATCCTCAAAACAGCCCTAAATGTTTACAATTTAGAAAGGTTAAATAATTTGCCACAAATAAGGTGTATGACTCTCAAGTCCATGCAAACTGTGCATCACTCTCGCTACAATAATTTTAAATATCCAACATTTTTAAAGATATTACCAAGATTTAATAACACATTCTTTGTAAATTGGGATGGTTATTGGTGGCAAAAAGAAATTGGCAAATGTATTTCCTAAACAAGATTTCACAATGTCTAATCTATGGCAGCTTAGTTGGAAATAAAGAATAACCAACTAGGATCTGAGGGTATAACACAGAGGTAGGATGCATATTCAGTATGCAAGAAGGCCTGGGTTACAGCCCCAGAACCAGGAACAAAAAGGGTATGGTGGTATGTGTCTACAGACCCAGCTACCCAGGAGACTGAAGTAGGAAGGTTGCTTGAGCCCAGGAAATTGAGGCCAGCAAGAGCCCCCAACTACTCCCACCTTTTTATTTTATTTATTTATTTATTTTTGCTAGAACTACTGGGCACTAATCACAGAGCCATGATCCAAGCCCTTTTACTTTATTTTTTATTTTGAGACAGGATCTCAGTAAGTTGTCCAGGCTGGCCTCGAACTTGTGAGCCTCCAGCTCAGCCTCCCAAGCAGCTGGGATTACAAGACATGTGCCATTGTGTAAGACCCTCTCTTGGGGGGGAAAAACAAAACAAAATAAAAAACAAAAAAACAACCAAAAGTGCAGTCACCCAGGATTTGCTTATCCTACCTAAGGTGATGTCAATTCAACCAACTGCTGAGCCAATGTTTTCATTCAGTTGACTCGCTGGTTGATATATTTACGCAATTTTTATTAAATGAACTCTACAACTGGCATTTGAGATCCCACATGTGACTCTAGTTGGTATTAGTGAGACCTAAAACATCACTCTCTTCCACCCTGCCTGAGTTCTTGCTAACAGAACTGGACAACTGTATCCAACTGTCTCAACAGTGAGGATGAAGGACTGAGCCAGTACACCACATTCCACAAAGAGATCAATGGTACCCATGTCCAGGACAGCTCACCATGGTTAGGTTCCTGATAAACCTGCACTTCGCCCATCTCCACCCCCGGCTGCCTAGAGAAGAGAAAGGGGAAAAGCTGAGGTCATAGAACAGATCCAACATCTCTGTTATTTAAGGGTGACCATAAATTGATAAAAGTAAAATAAAATAAATTTGCTCATATTATGAAATTTGAAATCAATATTAAATTGTTCTATGAGTTCACTTCCTGCCCTCTCACCCCATCCCATGTTTACCCAGACCTACACAGTCCATCGCTGCCCGCCTCGACTCCTGTACTCCTGCTGCCCTCTGACCTGCAGCCCAGGTTCCTGACACACCAATGCCTCCTTCCCTACACCAAAGGGCCTTGGAACCAGCTAGCTGTTCCCTCTGCCTGGAGGGCTCTAACCTTAGACCTCCAGGTGCTGCCTCCTACAGGATTCTCAACTCACTTATCCCCTCAGTTTAAGACACCTGTGCACCCACCCCACCCCACCCTGACTTTAACGCTGCCTTTTCCAGGGTATTCATCACCATCTAAACTTGATGGATTTGTTGATTTGCTTCTTGTCTATCTCTCATATTAAAATGTGAACTTTGTAAGAGAAGAAAGCTGAATGGCCTGCTCCATGATAACCCAATGTCTAGATCAAGGTCCTGCACAGAGCAGGGGTTTAACATCCATTTAATAGGTATCTAAAATTACACTGAAGTGTAAGCTGTGAACTATTCTTATTTACTAAACACTTCACTTTTTTAATATTTTTAGTTATATATGGACACAATACCTTTGGGTTTTTTTATTCATTTACTTTTATGTGGTGCTGAGGATCGAACCCAGTGCCCCACACATGGGAAGCACTCTACCACTGAGCCACAACCCCAGCCCCTACACTTCACTTTTCATTACACTAAAATAATTCTGTGAACACACAGCACCTGACACGATCCCTGGCACTTATGAGTGAATGTGTGTTGAATGAATATGTAGGAGTGGGATACGTTACATAAAGGTTAGCCTCTCTAATTCCTATGGATGACACACAGATTAACTACAACATAACTGTTCTCAGGTTCACAATCACTGCTAATCTGATGATCAAATTTACATCACATAATCAACATAGAGTTTTATGGTAAAATTGTAACTCACTCAGCAATTTTCTTTGAAAGCTCCATACATGATGAATTAGAATCCGCTGAAAACAGCACCAGACCTCCTTTGGTTACATTCATCTTGGTTTCTAATTCAGGTGGCGTCATGCAGAACATCAAAACCTTCTTGGTCTTCCAATTCTCAGAGCCTGGAAGGATATAATACATATTAAGAATTGTCATGTGCTGTAAAATACACCTGAAAGAACTTTCCATAAATAGCAAATAACTTCAGCTGAAGGAAAATAGTTTTCGCCATAATGGTGTCTTTTATGTTAGAGTGAGACACATACATATGTGGATAAACAGGTTTGGATTATAGGTTTCCAAATTGATGGAATTAATCAAAAGACTTAAAATACAATTTGAAATAGTGTCTTAAAAGCTTTACCACTGGGTACAATGATCTCTAATTGCGAAGAAATGAAGGGACATATGTTCTCAGGGTCAAAAGAAACAACAATTCGTGAGAGGGTTCCCATGTAACCACCTAACTTAAAGCTCATGCCACTAGTCTTTCCTGTTCTTCAGTAAACTTAAATAAGCATTAATCGAGGGGAAAAAAACCAAATTGGTGGAAATAAGTCAAAAGACTTAAAACTAATTTTCACAACCACTGGGAATAAATGATGAACTTACAGGAAGGGTGGAGCTGACAAGCTCAGTAGTCAACTATGGATAACCTCCTTTTAGTCTCCTACAGCAAAACTCCTCCTGGATTAACACACAGAAAAATGGCAGAGCCATTACCAAGGACGTGCACTGACTGACCCTTAAACGAAAAATAAGTGACCCATCTGGCCCAGCTTTTCCTATAAAACCTGTTTCCCATAAACCTCCTGTGACCTTTCAGCTGCCTCTCAGATGCCCAAGTCATGCATAAAACTGACCGTGCCATCTTCCTTTTCCTCACCTGGAACACTGAGGCTGACTAGACAATAACCTTCAGGAAAGTTAAGTGACCACCCAATTGACAGGCAGCAGGACACACAAGTTAAAAGGCCCCTGGCTGAGAGGTCATCAGAGTTAAGGTTCTCCTCCCATTTACTCTGGGCTCTGTGTCCCTATTGTGTAATGAGGATGCTGCTTTGAATGAAATATCAACAGTCCAGGCCAGAGGCAAGGGGACCCCTGCCAGAAAGCCTACTGCACTTCCTCCATTGAATGTTTACTTGGGTAGCTCTGGGGCAGCTGGTGATTATAAACAGGCTGAAACTCAGCTGATTCTTTTTGTAATCCTTAAATTTTAATTAAGCAAGTAACATGCGAACACATCCTCCTTGTAAAGATCTTAAACACCATAGTGAAGGCAAAACTTACCAGCCCCAACACAAAGCTCTTCCCCAGTAATGTGGGTTCCTTTTCTCTATGTATACCTCGGGCCTTTTCTATGCATTTGTATGTCTGACCCTTATAATATAAATGGACAAAACATATACACAAAAAGGTATCGTTGCACAAATCTATACTTTGTTTTTTCACCAAACAATATATTTTGACAATCTGGGTTAGAAAGTATAGACCTATTTTGTTCTTTCTAACTGCTGCCTAGTCTTGCAAGGTGGGAACATGCCACATTTAGCCAGGTCACCATCGGAAGAGTTCTCACTGTACACACATGCCATGGAGCCATCTGGCCACAGGTAGGTCAGGATGCAGTCCCACCAGAAGGTTAGCAAAGAATACTCCCAGCCAACTGCTCTGACAGGGCATTCCAACTGGGACAGTCCAGGATTCCAAATCAGAAAAGATGTGTGAGAAGATGAAATCTTAGAGTTTTAATTTGCACTTCTCTAATTACTAGAGATGTTGAACACTTTTTCATACATTTATTAGTTGCCTGTATATTTTCTTCTGTTAAGTGTTTGTTCAGTTCCTTGGCCCATTTATTCATTGGGTTCTCTGTATTTTTCGTGTAAAGTTTTGTTAAGTGCTTTATAAATTTTGGAGATCAGTGCTCTGTTGGAAGTACATGCGGAAAAAATTTTCTCCCACTCTGTAGGCTCTCTTTTCACATTATTGATTGTCTCCTTTGCTGAGAAAAAGCTTTTTCATTTGAATCGATCCCATTTATTGATTCTTGCTTTGATTTCTTGTGCTTTGGAAGTCTTGTTAAGGAAGTTTGATCCTAATCCAAGGTGTTGAAGATTCAGGTCTACTTTGTCTTCTATTTGGTGCAGAGTCTCTGGTCTAATTCCTAAGTCCTTCATCCATTATGAATTGAGTTTTGTGTAGGGTGAGAGACAGAGGTTTCCTTTCATTTTACTGCATATGGATTTCCAGTTTCCCAGCACCATTTGTTGAACAGGCTGTCTTTTCTCCATTGTATGTTTTTGGCTCCTTTGTCTAGTATGAGGTAACTGTATTTCTGTGGGTTTTCTCTGTGTCTTCTATTCTGGACCATACTCCGATTCGAATGGCTATTATCAAGAACACAAACAATAAGAGATGTTGGTGTGGCTGTGGGGAAAGGCACACTCATACATTGCTGCTGGGGCTGCAAATTGGTGCAGCCGCTCTGGAAAGCAGTGTGGAGATTCCTCAGAAAACATGGAATGGATCCACCTTTTGACCCAGTTACCCCACTCCTTGGTTTATACCCAAAGGACTTACAATTAGCATACTCAGTAACAGAGTCTCATCAATGTTTATAGCAGCTCAAGTCACAAGAAATAGATTGTGTAACTCGCCTAGATGCCCTTCAACGGATGAATGGATAAAGAAACTGTGGTATATATACAAAATGGAATATTTTTCAGCCATAAAGAATAATAATATTATGGCATTTGCAGTTAAATGGATGGAATTGGAGAGTATCATGCTAAGTGAAAGAAGCCATTCCCCAAAAACCAAAGGCCAAATGTTTTTCCTGATAAGTGGATGATGATATATAATCGGATTGGGGGGGTGGAGGTTGAGGGAAGAATGGAGGAACTTTAGATTACATAGAGGGAAATGAGAGGTAGGAGGGGGTGGGGGAATGAAAATGGTGGAATGAGACAGACATCATTATCCTATCACACGTATGATGACACGAATGGTATGAATCTACATTGTGCACAAGCATAGAAACAAAAACTTGTACCCCATTTGTGTACAATGAATTAAAATGCAGTCTGTAAAATTAAAAAAAGGGAAAATACGTGGGACTACAATGCAATTAACCTTAAGCCTGTGAACTACGAACAGAAATGTATGTGGGATGATCAAGTCATACAGAGACAAGGAGGACCCTGATGTCTATCATGGCTTTCAAGCAGAGATCAAATACAGCCCACCAGCCCAATCAGGTTCCTCCAAAGCCTCTTTTTATAACATCAGGCCATGCTCCCTTGTTGAAAAATTGATCTTAGATGCAACTGCAGACTGGGCATAACCACAAACCCTAAAATATAATCTGACCCTTTAGAGAAAAGGGTGGTTGACCCCTACTTTACAAGGTAGCACAGCATCTGCAAAGGATGAGAATCCAGCAGGGACGTTAATGTAAATGGAAGAAATACTGCACTGAGTGGGAAGGAATCTTAGATGTCCTCTAACACCATCTATCGATGTCTTTGTTCACAAAAAGGGTAGAGGTTGGGGAAGGAAACAAACTTTCCTCAGAAGTTACAAATTTAAGCTTCTGAGTGAAAACTCATGTTTGCATCTTGGCTTCTACTGCCCCTTAATTGACAGCGAGGCCTTGCTAAGTTACTCAAAATCTCTTAGCTTCCGTTCCCCCATCCATGCAAACTGGAACATTGGACCCACAGGGTGACTGTAAAATTTCTGCCAAGCACTTCCCACATGGACGTCTGACACATGCATGTGCAAATCAACTGCCAACATCTTGGGCATCTGTTAAATACAGCGATAGGTACGCAGAGGCCCTCTCTCTGAGCCCTCTAAACTTCAAATAAGCTCCTAAAAGTAAAAGTGTTCTCGAGAGTACATGCAACAGAATGAAAATATTTTAGAAATATGAAAATATCACAGAAATAATTCAGACCGTCTCTACTGAATCTGCTGTTAGTAGCCTATCTGCAGGATTCTTGCCAAGAAACCACTCCAGCAGGTATTTGAGCTATCTGAGGGTCTGCAGCCCACTCCAAGGGTTCATCATTTGAAATTCTTCCTTAGGACATGCTAAGACCCCTCTCCCTGCACCCTCTATCCATTGGTTCTTCCCCCCCACCTCCCAACTCCCCACACCAAGGATTAGACCAACTTTTAGTTGCTTGGACTAAGGATCAAGCCAATGCAAAAAATATGTTGCAAATGCCATTGAAACCAGGTTTTGTGGCAAGCTAGGTCTACCACCATTTCTCCACATTGACTGCATCACAGACTTAAGACCCACCAATAACCCAATGTACACTATACATAGGTCAAACCTGCTGAAAAGAGCTGGTGATGGTCCTGAGACACAAGCCTGCATACAAAGGCCCAGAGGTTGGCATTTTTGTCCATCACAGCAAATACCTTCCAAGGGTGGGCATTAGGACACAGGGGCTGGCAATATGCAGATGACCTATTCGACACCAAGTCAGTCCAAAGCAGCAGTTCACAGGCCTCCTCTGCTGCCTCCTGGTGGCCTCCAGACACCATGGCAAGGCATAACGCCTATCTACTGTGGGCGTCTTCTCCCTCTGTAATCCTCTTCCCTTCTATTCTGTCATTTCCACAAGGGCTGGAGGCTGGCCCCACACTCTAAGCCAGAGACCAAGCAGGAATTTCTGCAGGGGATCCTGGGTAAGTAATTAGCCACAATATCTAGATTAGGGAAACAATGAAATCCTGGCAAAAAAACTGACAGAATTTCCAAAAGTTAAATTTCTGTGTATTTACGCCTCATTTTCCACAGTAGCATAAACAACTTTTCTACCATCCCTCATCATTTGCAAAATTTTTTGTCAAGACCAAACGTAATTTAAAGTGAGGTAGGTAGCTTCTCTCCTCATGCCTTTGTCTTTGGGATGAGTTGAGGTCTGTGCCAGGAAAGCAGGGGCAGCCCTAAGGGTGGGCACCAGTGGCTGGTAGAGCTTCTCAGTTGGCCATTTTCTCAATCTCATCCAAATCATCTGTGTCCAATATTTCTATCTTCCTATTAAAATGCTCCTGGATTCTGTTCAGGATGTTCATGCTGTGCTTGCTGTCGACCATGTTCATGGCCAGGCCTCTCTTGCCAAAGTGGCCAGTGCACCCAGTCTGGTGCAGGCAGGTCTCATTGTCCAGGTTCCTGTCCTTGTCCACAGAAGATCAGAGTTGAGGATGACAGTCACTTGTTCAACATCGATACCACGAGCACACACGTTGGTGGTCACCAGAACCTTCTCTTTGCCCTCTTGGAAGTGCTTAATCCCAGCAGCCGTCTGCTCCACCATCACTTGTCCATTCAGTAGAGCTACCTGGTGGCCTTCTTTTGAGAGCTCTGCTTCCAATCAACTAGCTGTTTTGTGGTTATGGCCGAAGATCATGGCTTGAGCAATGGTGATGGCCCCATACAAGTTGCACAGGTCTGGAACTTCTCATCTCTGTTATTGCACAGGATGGAGTACTGCTCAATGGTGTCCAACATCTCCTCATGCTTCAGTTTTATACCACTGGGATCTGGGACCACTTTCTGGGCAAAATTCCACACAGAGTCTTCAAAGGTGGCAGAGAAAAGTAACATCTGGCAGTTCTTGGGGAGCATCTTCTGGATACAGATGCTCTGAGCTTGGTGGCCCTGAGTGGTTAGCATCACATCAGCCTCATCCAGAACAAACTCCTTGATCGTCTTGGGGTCAATGAACCTGACCTTGGAACACCAATCCAGGACGGCCCCTGGGGTACCGATGACAATGTACTCACTAATCTTCTAGCTTCTTTGCAATTTATTGCCTCAAACAGCATAAGCTAGCTTCGGATCAGGGTACAATTTGCCCACCTGTTCAATCACCTTTCCTCTTTGAAGGGTGAGTTCATCCATGGGAGAGAGGCACAGACACTGGGGGTATCTGTTTGCAGGTTCTACTTGGCTGAGCATAGCCGACATAAAGGCAGCTGTTTTAACAGTACCAGACTGAGACTGGGCAGTTAAGTACTGTGGGGTTCATCAAGCATCAAAGGCAATGCATTCTAATGGATTTCCAATAAACGGTTGAAACCCATGGCACAGACTCCTTGGAGAAGCTGTGGTTTCAGCCAAATAATGCAGGGAGTTTGGATCCCACTGCAGGACTTCTACTTGGTTATTGTTATCCATAAGGTTGCTTTGGATCAGCTTGTTGACTGGGCAACTCTGTCCTCTTCCTCCTCTTCATCTGTTTGCACTGCATTAGCATTGGTCTTGACAACAGCACCTTTAACAAAGTGGCCGTCATTCAAAATCACATCCCATACCCAATAGCTGAGATAATTCAAATACTAATATACTAGAAGAGTAAAGGCTATTGACATCTGGATTGATTTTCTCTTCCTTAAGACGCAAGTTCCTCAAATTTTGCTTACTATATATTAGGTTCAGAAAAGGGAACAAGTTTATGCAGATCAGGAGATTTACAATCATTTCTCACCGAGCAAGCTAGAGGAGGTACACAAATATGAGGACATGGGTCCTGAACCCGAGCAGCTCAGAATCTGAAGGTAGAGAATGACACTGACCTGGCTGCTGCTTCCTGCTTATCCCCTGCCAGGGCCCACAAGTGGGTGGCCATGGTCCCCAGCACAGGCGGGACAAGGCCGCTGGCCTATCTATTAGTTCTTGTCTCTTAAGATTTATAGGAAATAACATATTCCTTGTTCACATAACAGCCCCCACCCTAACTCAAGACAGTTCTCTTGACCCCCTTTCCATCCCTTCTTCAGGATATTTTCTGAATCCTTTCCTTGTCTCACATGGCTCAAATGCCGTATTTCACCCTGACTATGGTCCCTGCAGTTCCAGTCTTCAAATATAAGACTATAAATCAAATTCGAATGTAAAGACTGGGGGTGTTTCTTACTGGGAGAGTGTGTGCCACTCTGAGTTGGGACAGAAAAAAAATCCTAATGTGAAACCATCCTCAAATGGCACAGTGGGGGATGAGGCATCCATTTGGAAATGACTGTCAATGCAGTCATGCCCTGTGTCTACTCACTGCACAAATTACTCAAATAGAAACACTGTTTCTAGTTTTAATTCTCCTTGTCACCACTTCTAAAATCTTGTCCCAAAAAAACCATCCAGAACATTTTATTTCAGCTCATGAATAGCTGTTCTAAATCTCGAGCATGTTTGCCATACTATGAATTACCTCTTCACTTATTATGGAGAAGTTTCCTTAATAAAAGTGTGACCAAAACAAAAGAAGAAGAAAGAAAATTTAGTATGTGCTCTTCATCACCCCTCAAGAAAAGTGATTTTAAAGGCTATCCTCAAAAAACATGACAGGAGACTGGTAGGAGACTCATTAGCAAAAGGTTTTAGAGTGAAATGAAGAATAAAAAGAACATGCCCACTTCCCCCCCCCCCCCCGTGAGCTACAATTGCTTTTATGTGTATCCTAGATCTACTGTAGAATGTGTAAGAATTATTTGTAACATTTGTGAAAACACATCCTTTCCAGAGAATCTCTCCATCCTTTAAAGTGCAATCACACTCCTCTCTGAATGAGCTTTCAGAGCCTGCTAAGTTTCATGAACTAAACCACACATTAGCAGTCATTTCAACACCAACCATCCTGAAACCCAGGGGTGTACTTCTGTGGTAGAATGCTTGCCTGGCTTGTGTGAGGCTCTGGGTTAGATCTCCAGCACCACAGGAAAAAAATCTTTTAAGTACTGTTTCTTTTAATTGGTGATCCTGCATGATGATTCGTATTGGAGATGAGCAAGACTGGCACAGAAGTGTATCGTTCTCCCACTGTGCAATACCCTTCCATCTGCAGATGATTAGTGGAGGCAGTGAAGGCCTGGGCTTGCCTTCCACAGTTACTAGCTGCCAGGTCTGGGACACATCCCGAGGCCTAAATGTTTACCTTCCAGAAAACAGAGAGCGAAAAACTAGCTATAAAGATTCCCCCAACAGCAAAGTTTTTACTATTTTTTGCCATATACCCAGTGACTAGAAGAGCACCGAGCACTTGACAGAGGCTCAACGAACATGTATGGAATAAACTCTCACCTCCCAGAGTTTCCATGATTAGCAAATGGAACTGAACTAGTCTACCAAGAAAAGGGTATCAAAGAACAAAGGATTATTGCTTTAATTAGTGGTACACCTCATTCTAAGAAAATTTTCTTTAAAAATCAAGGGCTGGGGGTACAGCTCAGTGGAGAGTGGTTGCATGTGCCGAGGCCCTGGGTTCAATCCACAGAACCAATTTTTTTTTTTTTATAAGCAATACCCAGAATTGACTGGCAAAAGTTAAATCTAATTACTCTTTCCTTCTTGTGTGAGCCCAGGCACTTTGCTCATCTGTCATCAGAACATTTTCTTATATGTTATGCTTAACATTTTTTAAGCAATCTGAACTTTTATGACAGCCCAATGGAGAGGTATAGAATTAAATCCATTTTGGAAACAGGAAAGTTTAGAGATGAAAAACTTCACTCAAGGCTGGACTCTCCCTCGGTACCCGCAGCCTCGGCCCCGGGACTCCGCCCGTCGAGCCGCGAGGCTCCCCGGCACGTGCACCGCGCTCGGTAACGCCAGGGGCCGCCGGTCCGCAGCGCTACTCGCCGCTGGCTCCCGCCCGCCTACCCGCCCCGACGCGGGCCTGGCCCGACTCACCTCCGCTGTCCAGGGAAGAAAGCGCTGGCCCTCCAGGCGGCGTCCCCAGCAGGAAAACCGCAGAACCAGGCGCAAAACCCGCAACCGCAGCTACTGAAAGGCCTTGGGTGGCGCAGGGCGGGGCCAGAGGAGGTACGTGGCTCCGGCGTGGGGCGTGGCCTACCCGAGGGGGCGGAGCCAGACCTTCCGCCCCGGCCGGAGGGGTGGGGCCAGATGGCAGCGCTGCTGAGGACGAAGATGCCACCAGGAGTGGGACGCAGACCTGGGCCCAGAGCGGGACCAAGGAGCTTTCTAGCTCGAGTCTGTGGGAGAAGGAGACTGGCTTGGCCAGGGCAGACTCGGCCCATGCCCGAGGCCCGGCAGAGGCTGGGCTGCACCTATTAGTGTACCTGGGAGTGCGGGTCACCAGGATTAGGCGTGGCGTGAGAAGAGGGCTTGCAATTATAGGTGTCTGCGTTCAAGTCTTTATTGGCCTAAAACCTTGAGCCAGTCACTATCGCTGACCCTCAGTTTCCCTGAGTGCAAAGACATGATTGCAGTACCCATTTCAAGGCACTGCTGAGAGGAATAAATGAGATACTTGCAGAGTTCTCTGCAATGTTCATGGATTATCGTCAATGCTCAGTTATAATCATTTTTTTGTTTGTTTTGCTGCCTTTTTCTTATTAAGAATTGGTGCTTTGGGTATCCTTTGCTTGAATTCTTTATAACTTAAGTGTGTTTACTCTTTATCGCATGTATATGACACATACGTAGCACTTACCAAGTATCAGACCAGGTCCTTTTTTAAGTGTTTTGCATATATTTGCAGCAATTTATTCAATCCTCACAAGAGTATGAAGTAGGTATTATTATTTTGTGCATTTTAATAGTTCTGATATCTGAGACACCAACATTGTTTCCTTTTGCAATGACAAGTTAATAGACAAAATTCAATTCAGGATGTAGAACTTCTGCTTGTAGCTAACCCCACATCACACTACCTCTCCAATTATACTTTTAATTTTTCACAACAGTGTGGCTCTTCATTCTTCGGAGGTTACACTGGGAACTAGAGGTAACTGATCTTTCTAATCCAACATCTTTATAGACAAAAGACACAAGGATCTCAAATGATGGATTATAAAGTACATGACAGTTCATGGTACATATGTTTAAGATATTTCCCTTGGCTTTACTGAGACATGCCTCTTTGCAAGGCCTGTGAGCCCATGTCATATTCATGACAAAAGTGACTCTCAGGGCTGGGGATATAGCTCAGTACGAAGAGTGCTTTTTTCGAATGCACAAGGCTCTGGGGTGAATCCCCAGCACAAAAACAAAACAAGAAAACAACAACAACAACAAAACAAACTGACTGTCTTCCAGAGGACCCGTGCAGGGCTTTCTTCTTCTCTGTGATCTGACAGAATTCCCTACGCAGCCCTACCATCTGCAACAGGTGATTTTGACTCCACTCTTTACATGTTGACCTGGGGTCAGAAATGGCCAATCAGAGCAGGTTGTCCGTCTTCCCTCACCGATGTTTTCTCTCTGGTTCTGCTGCTGTTGCCACCGCTGTTGCTCTGCCAGGAGGAAAACTACCCAAAGAAGATGCTGAAGAGAAAGGGAGGGATATAGACCACGACCAATTGAGTTTTAGCTGAATCCTTGAAATGAGTCAGTCCCTGGGCTATTCAGTTATGGAAGCCACCTCGTTCCTCCCTTGCCTTCTCTGAAGCCAGTATAGATTGGGTTTCTATCATTTGCAGAGTCTCTTTGACGTTCTCCCTTTGCTTACTCCATTGCTTCTCCTGCATCTTCCATTAATTCTGACTTAAACTTTATATCTCAGCCAACTATCACTTTCAAACGTTCTTTAAACCCACCCTTTACCACATAAAACTATTTCTACCTTGAGCTTGTCCCAATTGCTAAGTAAACATTTACACTTTGAGTATCCCTTATCAAAAATTATTGGGACCAGAAGCATTTTGGATTTCTGAATTTTTCCTGAATTCTGGAATATTTGTATATACATAATGAAATATCTTGAGGATGGGACCAACTATAAACATGAAATTTGTTTGTTCCATGTACACCTTGTACACATAGCCTGAAGATAATTTTACACAAAATTTTCAATAACTTTTTGTACCAGGGAACCAACCAGGGATGCTTAACCATTGAGCCGCATCCCTAGACCTTGCTATGTTTTATTTTGAGAAAGGTCACCCTAAGTTGTTTAGGGCCTTGCTAACATTTTAAATAGTTTTATGCATAAAACAAACTTTCATTTTGTATCATCCCTAAAGAAAAGGGGGACAGCAAAACACCATGTTACTGAATGTCTTTTCTCTGTTCCCAAAACCCTAGCCAAGTTAAGGGAACAATGAGAGCAAGCCTGGCAGTATACAGATTATCCTGAAGGAAATTGGCTTTCTCTTGTGAACCCTGGGAACCTGGGCAGGTTGTTTTCTGTCAAAAGCTCTTTCTTGCATACGTGCCAGGACAGCTGCTCTGTAGACTGGTGGTCACACAGGTAAGCAAGCCAGCTAACGCTGGTGTCTCTGCTTCTGCAGCCTAACATATAAAGCCTCTCCCTCCGTGGGGTCTGGTGCAGAACTGCAGGCGCTGTGGAGAGTGTATGTGTCACTTATCTAGCCAGTGTCCACTAACAAAACACTGTGA
>JAJEJO010050891.1:0-58989 GCA_020662805.1 Glaucomys volans | reverse complement strand
TAATTCATTTTAAAACTTGGGCCATACAAATTCATAGAATTATAAAACTTATAGTAACATGTCTTAATCATGTATTCAGAGCATTAGATGAAATTATGTTCATTGTTACTTAAAAAAATCTAATCATGCAATGTAAACATTTTTGAAAAAGCACAGATGAGAATAAGCTATGAATTTTCAATAATATTCAGAAATTAAGACCACAGTTCATTGTTTCTAAAATGACCAGGAATTCTTATTTTTCTAAAGATGAAATTCTACAGTAGCAGCAATAAAAATGAATATCCTTTCTCCAGAGCATATGAGAGAGAGCAGACACTACTAACTACAAAAAAACCCTCTGTATTACAAGGAAAGATCACATATTTCTGGAGTTTTTCAGCTGTGTTTGTAACCAGTGGTTCTTCATTATTGAACCACATACCCAGGCCCCCACCTCTTTTTTAAATTTAGAGACAGGGTCATGCTCAGTACTTCAGGGCCTTCCTACATTGCTGAGGCTGGCTTTGAAATTGCAATCCTCCTGCCTTAACCTCCCCTGCCCTGGGATTATAGGCATGCACCACAGTGCCTGGCTCTGGCTTTTGTTCTAAATTTTAGACCACATACTAATGTAATGGTAAATCATATACATCAAATACATGTAATTTATTCACTTAAGTATTATAGAATGTTTAATTTAAAGAAACATATAACTATGTCTGTGTTAATATCTCCTTTTATTAAAAAGCATTCTGGTGAATAGAAGACCTTCTTAAAGCAAGCTGAAAGAAATTATCTGGCATGTCCCCTCCTAACCATGAGTGTTGCCATTAACATCTGTCTAGCACAGAAGACTCTAGAAGCTCAGGGACAAAATAAAATCTCCCTGCCCTCCCTGCAGTGTAATCAAGGGGCCTCCTCAGCTAAGACTTTTAGCACTGCTATGGTACTTGTAAAACATATTGTTCCAACCCAAAACAATCATGTTTTATAAACTATAGAAAACAAACTGTCCTTAAAAAACTGGGCCTTCCAAGGGAGTGACATAAACCTCAGGGAAAGTCACATGGGCCAGGTATGAGTGTGCACAGCTATAATCCTAGCAGCTTGAGAGGTTGAGGCAAGAATATCACATTTTGAGGCTACCCTCAGCAACTTAGCGAGGGCCTACACATCTTAGCAAGACCCTGTCTTTAAATGCAAATAGAAATAGAAAGAAATAAGGGTGTGATTCAGTGGTTTATCATTTCAGCATGGGTTCAATCCCTCTACCAAAATAATGATGATGATGATGATGATGATGATGATGATGATGATGATGGCAGGAAAGGAACATACTTTGATTTGTCATTGCCATGTAGTCAAATGTCACCACTGTTCCTATCACCTTCTGTATGCTAAAGTAATGATGGACAAATGAGATCTGGAAGGGGGGACTTGTCCTTCTTCATGTGGGTTTGGTCCTAGTGGAAATGGGCAGCAAACTCTAGTCGGTGGCACATTTCAGCTCTAGCTGGGGAACTGAAGAGCACTAGGGAGAAACTACACATTCGGGAGGGCACAACCATCACCAACCAGGTGCCATGCTGTGTGCACAACTGCTGCAAAATATACAAGTTATGGGAAATATGGAGGAAGAACCCCTAAAGGATATTTGGGTGAGTGAATGACAGGTACATCTGAAAAATTTGACTGATAGAAATCCATCATTTCTGTAATTGGAAGGATTTAAGTACAGCTCAGGGTTCACATTTACAGCTAGACACTAACAATATTTTAAAGTCTATCTTCAGATTCAGTAGAAGAAAACTTACTTTTCTAACAAGAAGGAGAAACCCCAAGGGAGCTTCATCACAGACACCAAGCTGTCATTACTGGGAAACCCAAACATACCTGCAGGAGAATCTGTTTCCCTGATGAACTCAGTAAAGACATGAGTCAAGTCCAGTTTGTTTAAAGAAGAAGAAAAGAGGATAGGCTCACATTTTTTTTCTGTAAATGCACTTGCATGGAAAGATGTACTTAAAAATAGTGAGCACAGGGAGCTGAACAGGATGAACTTCAAATTCTCTAAATATTCTTCCTATCAAAATACCTTTCAGACACATTCATTATTGGGGAAATTGATAGGATAATTTTTAAATGAATAATGAAAAGAGACAAGATGAATGGATTCATACATTCTTCCTACTCAGCAATTGAATATTATGTTCCTGGGTTTTGGGGGTAAGGAAAAGGAAATTACCATCAGGTTCACTGGTCCTTTCATGTGAACATGACACACAACCACTGCCCTCTCACTTGAAATTTGCTAATGGGCAGAGTGCACACTTGGGATGGCACCATTCATTTTTAATGTGTGAGATTAAATGTAGGACAAGAAGGACTTCATGAGAAAATACAATAGATGCTTGTGGTGATGTGATGTTACCCTCTTTACCTTCGGGATTATGTAAAATTAGTTTTTAGTTCCTCAACATTTAGAAGTCACATATCAATTATAGTTCCATTTGTTCAGAAAGATGAGAGAAGCCAAGCTGAGTATATTTAATAGAAAGCAGACAGGGAAGCATATCACTTCCCTGACTATTTTTATAGTTCTAAATAACAAGACAGGAGGTAGCATAGACAGCTTATGTAACTTCAGTAGTGCTATAGCTGTCTGATGAAAATTAAACCAGAACCTGAAATAATTGACATTTCCTAAGGAAAACACTGAGTAATTCTCTATGTCTTAAAATTGAAGGATGATATATCCTAGGAAGATTTCCTTCAATGCATTTTACAGAGCACAGTTTTCTGGTTGAGCATAGTGGTTAGAGCTGGATATCTCCCCTAAAGCTACCAAAACCTCACTAACAGACCCAGTTTTTACCCTTCCCTCATCCTCCTAGAAGCCCCATGCACTCACTCACTACATCTATGGAACACAGAGGCACTTACCTGGGTGGATGTGAGGGGTACTTGGTGCACCTGAGAATAACCTGCATAGTTTTAAAGAAAGGGTGCTGTGAGCTCATCTCTGTGCAGCCTGTAATTTTAGCATCTCTGGTAAGGTGACAGAGCCCACTTGGGAGAACAGGACTATGGAGTCCCCAGTGGAACATTCCACTTGTCTCTTCATTTGATTCTGTTCTTGATAATAGCCATCTGGGGATAGTGGAGCTCAAAATATCCTATGAACTCCCTTGATAAAAAAGTGTATCCCAATAGTTGGACAACCCCAAGTTCTCTCTGATCAAATTAGACCATACCCATTCCATGTGTTTTGGTGCCTGGATTCTGGGGTGAGAGACTCCGAGTGTCTCCTGTGGCTCCAGAGGTCTTCTCTGTACAGTGTCTGATGGACACCATCTTCTACACTCCATTCTCATGTGGATGACCTGGTAACCTGGCATTACTGCTCATGTATGTCCCAATTTCCATATTGAAGATTTCAGCATTCAAGCTGTGAATCTCATGAAAGTGCACTTGAAACAAAATAGAAAAACACAGATAGCACTGGAGGCTGGAGTTGAAGTGAGAGCAGGCAGATAGAGCGTACTTGATGCTGAGGCTGAGTCTGAGCTGGACTTCACTCTGTTGGGAATGAGAATCATCATCCCTCATCCTCATGAATGCAGATAGCAAAAGTCTCCCTCTGAAGGCAAGAATAATAAATATTTATTTTCTAAGTAATTTATACAAAAATTTATGAAGATGAAACATACAGGGAAAAAATGGAAGACCCTGACCTACAAACCTCAAATAAATATGATTCTTTTATCTAGATCTAGTGATGTTCCAGTTATTGTAATTAGATGGCACTATTCTAAAACAAGTATAAACAATATATTATTAATACTGGTATAATAGAAGAATAGATTAGTTACTTCCTGAGTGTAATAGAAAATTAAAATCAAATGAAAAATCAAGAACTAAAATATAGTGTCTGCAGTTTAAAATTTCACATTGATGTGACTGGGTAAGATTGGAACCTGCAGAAGTTCCAGGGAACTTCAACACAAGTTAATATGCACCCAGAGTCATGGAGAGAGGGCCAAAGTCAAGGTTTAGGTCCAGGGATGTAGCTTGGTGGTAAAGCACATGCTTATCAAGAGGACGACTTAGGTTCAGTCCCCAGCACATAAAAATGTATATAAAAGCAATTTAGAATATGAGGTGATCTGAAGAATGTGAGTAAACATTCTAATGTATGCACAATTGGAACCCAAAAAGAAAAGGAAAATAAAAGGCAAAGTTATAACTGAAATTATTACCTAAGTCTTTTGAAACCTAATAAGGCTCATCAAATACAAACTTCAATGGATCCTAAAGGAAAACACAAACACAGGACGGCTGGACACATTGCAGTGAAAGTGCTGATATAATTTAGACACCAAGAGTCCCCAAAAACCCATGTGTGTGACAATACGAGAAGGTTTAGAGGTGGAATAATTGGGTTCTGAGATCCTTAACCCAATCAGTGAATTAATCCACTGATAGAAATTGACTGGGTGGTAACTGTGGGCATGTAGGGTGGCTGGAAGGAGTGCATCACTTAGGGCCTGCTTTTGGAGATTTTATTTGTCATGGTGAAAAGAAGTTCTCTCTCTCTACTTCATGGTGGGCATGTGCTGAGTCAGCTTCCTCCACCACACCCTTCTGCCATCATGTCCTGCCCCCCCAATTCAGGCATTTTTGTTCTAAAGCTATTTGCTTTGACCCACACATGAACATAGATGAGAAGACTAGCTAATTTCCAAAATCTTTATTTTTCTGTTCATTTCTATTTTTATGGAGAATGTCATTAGTATTTTGTTGGTGATTGCATTGAATATATATATATATATATATATATATATATATATATAAAATCTTGTTGGGTGTATTAATTCTGCTTATCTAAGAACATGGGAGGTTTCTCCATCTTCTGGGGTTCTCTCCAATTTTATTCTTCAGTATTCTATAGTTTTCATAGTAGAGACTTTCAGCTCCTTGTTACATCAATTACCAGGTATTTTTTGAGGATATTGTGAATGGGGTGGCTTTCCAGATTTCTTTTCAGGTGAATCACTGTTTGAGTATAGAAAAGTGCTACATTCATTTATCAGATTCAGAAATCTTATGATGGAAGTGTTTGGTGACTTCTAGATATAGGATCATGTCGTTAGCAAACAGTGATAGATTGACTTCTTTTCCAATTAGTAACCCCCTAGTTTACTTCTCATGCCTGATTGTCCTGGCTTCAGTTTCAAGAACTATATTGAATAGAAGTGGTGAGAGTGGACATCCTTATCTGGTTCTTGATTTTAGAGATGTTTTTAGTTTTTCTTCATTCAGTACAATGTTGGCTATAGGTTTGTCCTATAAATATTTTGTAGTGTTAAGTTCCTTCTATCCCTAGTTTCTCCAGTGTTTTTCACATAAATGGTTGTTGCATTTTATCAAAAAGGCCTTTTCTGCACCTGTCAAGATGATCATATAATTCTTGTTTTTAATTCTATTTATGTGGTAATTTACATTTATTGATTTTTGTATATTGAACTAGACTTGCATCCCTGGGATCAAGCCTACTTAATCATGGTGTATTCTATTGTTGATATGATTTTGAATGAGGTTTTCTAATATTTCATTAAGGATTTTTACATCTATGTTCATCAGGGATGTTGATCTGTAGTTTCACTTCCTAGATGATTCTTTGTCTGATTTTGGTTTCATGGTTATACTAGATTCACAGAATGTCCTTCCTTTTAAATTTTATGGAATAATTTGAGAAAGACTGGTATTATTTCTTCATTAAAGTTCTGGAATAACTCTCTTTAGAATACCTCTGGTCCTGGGCTTCTCCTTTTTTAAAAAAAATTATTTATTTTGATTCTTTGTACACAAATGGAGCACAGCTGTTTTTTCTCTGGTTGTACACAAAGTAGAGTCACACCATCTGTGCATTCATACATGTACACAGGACAATGATGTCTGTCTCATTCTGTTATTATTCTTACCCCCCCACCCTGACCACACCCCTGCCTTCCCTCTATGCAATCTATCCTTCCTCCATTCTTGCCTCCCTTCCACCCTGCATTATGTATCATTGTTCACTTATCAGAGAGATCATTCGGCCTTTGGATTTTGGGGATTGGCTAATCTCACTTAGCATGACAGTCTCCAACATCATCCATTTACCTGCAAATGCCATAATTTTATTCTTCTTTATGGCTGAGTAATATTCCATTGTGTATATATGCCACAGTTTCTTTATCCATTTATCTATCGAAGGGCATCTAGGCTGGTTTCAGAATCTAGCTATTGTGAATTGAGAAGCTAATGTGAGCAGCTAATTGAGCAATGTGAATTGAACGTTGATGTGGCTGCATCACTGTAGTAATCTGATTTTAAGTCCTGTGGGTATAGGCCAAGGAGTGGGATAGCTGGGTCAAATGGTGGATCCATTCCAAGTTTTCTAGGGAACCTCCACACTGCTTTCCAGAGTGGCTGCATCAACTTGCACTCCTACCAGATCCTCGCCAACACCTGTTGTTGCCTGTGTTCTTAATAAAAGACATTATAATTGGGGTAAGATGAAATCTTAAGGTGGTTTTGATTTGCATTTCTCTTATAACTAGAGATGTTGAACATTTTTTCATCAATCTGTTGATTGCTCGTAGATCTTTTTCTGTAAAATGTCTGTTCATTTCCTTGGCCCATTTATTGATTGGGTTATTGGTGTTCTTGTTGTAAAGATTTTTGAGTACTTTGTAGATTCTGGAGATTAGTGCTCTACCTGAAGTGTGTGTGGCAAAGATTTTCTTCCACTCTGAAGGCTGTGTCTTCACATTGCTGATTGTTTCCTTTGCTGAGAAAAAGCTTTTTAGTTTTATTCTATCCCAAAGAGACCCAGAATAGCTAAAGCAATTCTTAGCAAGAAGAGTGAAGCAGGGGGTATCACAATACCAGACCTTCAACTATACTACAGAGCAATAGTAACAAAAACAGCATGAGATTGGCACAAAATAGACAGGTAGACCAATGGTACAGAATAGAGGACACAGAGACAAACCCACATAAATACAGGTATCTCATACTTGACAAAGGAGCCAAAAACATACAATGGAGAAAAGACAGCCTCTTCAACAAATGGTGCTGGGAAAACTGGAAATCCATATGCAGCAAAAAGAAACTAAACCCATATCTCTCATCCTGTACAAAACACAACTCAAAATGGATCAAGGACCTAGGAATTAGACCAGGGACCCTGCACCTAATAGAAGAGAAAATTGGTCCAAATCTTCATGTTGGCCTAGGGCCAGATTTCCTTAACATGATTCCCAAAGCACAAGAAATAAAAGCAGGAATCAATGATTGGGCTTGTTCTTTTTGGTAGGTTTTTAATTGCTGTTTCCATTTAATTACTTCATATTGGTTCATTTAGACTTTCTATATCTTCCTGGTTTAGTTAGGGCCATTTGCATGTATCTTGAAATCAGTCAATATCCTCTTGATTTTGCAGTTCATTGAAATATAAATTTTCCAAATATATTATGATGACCCTCTGGATATCAGAAATGTCTCTGTTAATAGCTCATTTATCATCTCTGATTTTGTTGATTTGGGTCTTCATTGTCTTTTTTTTTTGGTCATCCTGTCTTAGGGTTAATCAATGTTAATTTTATTCCTTCCATGTATACATGTCAGAAAAATTTATTTTGATATATGATATATATCTGGAGTATGAATTTTTCTAATTAGGATCCCATTCTTGTGGTTGAACATGATGTGGAATTTCACTCATCATTATGTCTTATTCATTCTACTGTCTTGCCTATTTCTATCCTCTCTCCCTTTCCTTCATTTCCCTTTGTGTAATCCAATGAATATCTATTCTTCTGTTCCTCACCCCTTTCTGTGTGTAAGCATGCATATATCAAAGAGAATATTTGGTCTTTGGTTTGGGGGATTGGCTTATTTTCCTTAGCATGATAGTCTCTAGTTTCATCCATTGACCAGCAAATGCCATAATTTCATCCTTTATTATGACTAAGTAATGATCCATTGTGTGTGTATATATATATTATTTTCTTTATTCATTTATCTATTGAAGGGCACCAACTTTGGTTCCATAGCTTAGCTACTGTGAATTGAGCTGACATAAACATTGATGTGGCTTCATTACTGGGGTATCCAGATTTTAAGTCCTTTGGGTATATACTGAGGGGTGAGATAACTGACTCAAATGGTGGTTCCATTCGAAGTTTTCTGAGGAATCTGTATACTGCTTTCCAGAGTGGTTGCACAATTTCCAGTCATACCAGCAATGTATGAGTGAACCTTTCCCCCCACATACTTGCCAACACAATTAATTGTATTCTGAATAATTGCCATGTTGACTGGAGTGAGATGGAATCTCAATGTAGTTTTAATGTGCATTTCTCTAATTGGTAGAGATGTTGAGCATCTTTTGATATGTTTGTTGACCATTCATATTTCTTCTTCAAAGAAGTGACTGGTTACTTTGCCTATTTTTTGATTTTGTTGTTAGTTTTAAATATATGAGTTCTTTGTATATCCTGGAGATTAATGCTCTATCTGAGGTGCAGGTTGAAAAGATGTTCTCCCATTCTGTAGGCTCTCTCTCTTCACATTTTTGGTTGTTTCCTTTGCTATGAAGAGGTCTTTTACCTTCATATCACCCATTTATTGATTTTTGGTTATTCTTTTGCTCTTCAGTGGTCTTGTTTGAGGAATTTTATTCCTGAGCCAAAACAATGAAGATTTGGGCCTACATTTTCTTTTTTATTGTTTGTTCTATTTAGTTATACATGACAGCAGAATGCAGTTTGACTCACTGTACATAAATGGAGTGCCACTTTTCATTTCTCTGGCTGTACATGATGTTAAGTCACACCGTTTATGTAATCATACATGTACATAGTAGGGTAATGATGTTTGTCCCATTTGGCCATCTTTCCTTTTGATCACCGTCTCCCCTCCCCTCATTTCCATCTACACAATCCAACATTCTTCCTTTCTTCCCTTAACCCCCCCCCATTAAGTATCAGCATCCCCTTATCAGAGAAAACATTTGGCCTTTTGGTTTTTTGGGATTGGCTTATTTCACTTAGCATGATATTCTCCAGCTTCATCCATTTACCTGCAAGTGCCATGATTTCATTCTTTATTATGACTAAGTAATATTCCATTGTGTATGTATTTCACATTTTCTTTATCCATTCATCTATTGAAGATCACCTAGGTTTGTTCCACAATGTAGCTATTGTGAATTGAGCTGCTATAATCATTGATTTGACTGTGACACTATAATATGGTGATTTTAAATCCTTTGGGCGTAAATCAAGGAGTGGGATAGCTGTTTCAAATGATGGTTCCATTCCAAGCTTTTTAGAATCTCCATATTGCTTTCCAGAGTGGTGCACTAATTTGTAGTCACACCAGCAATGTGTTAATGTACCTTTCTCCCCACAACCTCACCAACTTTTTGTTGCTTGTGTTCTTAATAATTCCCATTCTCACTGAAGTGAGATGATATCTTTGAGTAGTTTTGATTTACATTTCTCTAATTACTAGAGATGTTCAAGATTTTTTTTTGTGGTGCTGGGGATTGAACTCAGGGTCTTGTGTATGTGAGGCAGGCACTCTACCAACTGAGCTATATCCCCAACCCAAAGTTTTTTCATATATTTGTTGATTGATTGTATGTCTTCTTCTGTGAAGTGACTGATCATTCCTTTGCCCATTTATTGATTGGGTTATTTGGTTTTTTATTTTAAATTTTTTGAGTTCTTTATATGTCCTGGAAATTACTACTCTATCTGATGTTCATACGGTAAAGATTTTCTCCCTCTCTCTAGGTGCTCTCCTCACATTTTTGATTGTTTCCTTTACTAAGAAGAAGCTTTTTAGTTTGAATCCATTCCATTTATTGATTCTTGTTAAGGAAGTCAGGTCCTAAACTGACATGATGAAGATTTGGGCCTGCTTTTTTGTCTTTCAGGTGCAGGGTCTTTGGTCTATTTCCTAGGTCCTTGATCCACTTTGAGCTGAATATTGTGCATGGTGAGAGATAGACATTTATTTTCATTTTTCTGCAAATAGATTTCCAATTTTCCCAGCCTCATTTCTTGAAGAGGCTATCTTTTCTCCAATGGAACCTTGGTCTAGTATGAGATAACTGCATTTATGTGGGTTTGTCCCTCTGTCCTCTATTCTCTACCATTGGTCTACCTATTTTGGTGCCAATACCATGCTATTTTTGTTACTGTAGCTCTGTAATATAGTTTAAGGTCTGGTATTGTGATGCATCCTGCTTCACTCTTCTTTCTAAGGATTGCCTGGGCTATTCTGGGTCTCTTATTTTTGCAAATGAATTTCATAGCTGCTTTCTCTATTTCCAATAGGTAAGACATTGAGATTTTAATTGCAATTGAATTGAATGTGTATAGTGTTTTTGGTAGTATGGCTATTTTGACAATATTAATTCTGCCTATCTAAGAGCATGGGAGATCTTTCCATCTTCTAAAGTCTTTTTTTAAAGTTCTTTCATTACTGTTCTGTAGTTTTCATTATTAGAGATATTTCATCTCTTTTGTTAGATTGATTCCCAAGTATTTTTTTTGAGGCTACTGTTAATGAAGTAGCTTTCTGAATTTCTCTTGCAGTGGATTTGTCACTTATGTATAGAAATTCATTTGATTTGTGGGTGTTGATTTTATATCCTGCTACTTTGCTGAATTCATTTATTAGTTCAAAAGTTTTCTGGTGGAATTTTTTGGATCCTCTAAATATAGAATTATGTCATCAGGAAATGGTCATAGTTTGAGTTATTTTAAAGTCTATCCTTTGGGAACAGTAGAAGAAATATTACTCTTCTAACAACAAGAAACTCCAAAGGATCTTCAGCACATACATGAAGCTGTCATTACTGAGAAACCAAAGCATATCTGCAAGAGAATCTGTTTCCCAGATCAACTCAGTAATGACATGAGTCAAGTCCAATTTGCTTCAGGAAGAAAGAAAGGAGATATATTCATTTTTTTTTCTGTAAATGCATGAGCATGAAAAGAAGTACTTAAAAAATGAAACCTGAGTGTACAGACAAGGACAGGATGAGATTTAACGTCTCCAAATATTCTTCCTAACTTTATGCCTCTCTGACACATTTATTATTGGGTACATGGGAAGGAGAATCTTCAAATTAATAATGGCAATAGACAAGATTAATGGACACCAATATTCTTTCAGATGTTGGAAATTACATACCAGGATCTTTTGGAGCAAAAAATGGAAACTACCATCAGGTTCTCTAGTCTTTTCTATAGTTCAAGGGAAGGCAGCACAGGACCACTGTCCCCTCACTTGAAATTTGCTAATGGGCAGAGCAAACACTATGGATGATACTATTTTTTTTTCATTTCTTTTTTTGTGTGTGTGGTGCTGGGGATTGAATTGATAGCCTTGTGCATGCGAGGCAAGCATTCTACAAACTGAGCTATATCCCCAGCCACAATTTCAGTTTATGAAATTAAATGTAGCACAAAAAGATATTATGAGAAGAATAGGTTCTTGCGATAATGTGAAGTTACTCTCATTTCCTTCTGGAGTACATAATTTTTTTATTTCTCAAAAATATAGAATTCACTTATGTATATTATTTCTGTTTTTTCAAGAAAGTGAGAGAAACTAGTGTGAGTATTTTCAAGAAAAAGCAGACAGGTAAACTTAACACTTCCCTGATTATTTGTGTAGGAGTAAATACCATATAAAACACAAGATAGCATAGATAGCCTATGAAACTTGAGAATTGCTATAAATGGTTGATGAAAATTAAATAGGAACCTGAAACAATTGACATTTCCTATATAAATCACTGTCTAATTTTCTGTCTCAAAATTAAAGGATGACATATCCTAGGAAGATTTTCTTCATTGCATTTTACTGAGCACAGCTGTCTTGTTGAGTGTAGTGGTTAGAGCTGCATGTTGCTTCTACAACTAACGAAAACCTCACTAAGAGACCCCATTTGCCCCCATACACCCTCATCCTAGAAGCCCCATGCACTCACTCACTACATCTGTGGATCAGAGAGTCACACATGTGGATGGATGAGGGGCACTTGGTGAACTTGAGAATAAACAGCATGATTTAAAGGAAAGGGTGCTGTGAACTCATCTCTGTGCAGCCTGTAATTTCAGTGTTTTCTAGTAGGGTGACAAGATCTCACTGGGGAGTCCAGAACTATGGAGTCCCCAAGGGAACATTTCCCTTGCCCTTGATTGGATTCTGTGCTGGATAAGAGCCATCTGGATGGCTCCAAATTTCCTCTAAAGTTTCTTTGGAAAAAAAAGGTGTGTTCCAATTACATAGGCAACCCCGAATTCTCTCACTTTGATCTGAAGTTCAAATGAGCCCACACCCATTGCATGTGTTGTGATGCCTGGCTTCTGGGATGAGAGATTCCTAGTGCCTCCTATGGCTCTGAAGATCCTCTCTCTACAATGTCTGAATGGTGCCTTATTCCCCACTCCATGCTCATGTGGATCACCTGGCTTCTTGACATTACTGCTCATGTACACCATGGTTTCCATTTTGAAAATCTCAGGATTCAAGCTGTGCAACACATGAAAATGCACTTGAAACCAAATAGGAAAACACAACTATAGCTGGAGGTGGAGGTGATAGCAGGCAGATGGAACATCCTGGAAGGTGTGGCAGAGTCTGAATTGGATTCCGCTCTGTTGGGAAGCTAAGTGGTCATCCCTCATCCTCACAAATGGAGATATTAAAGGCTCAGACTTATTCTGAAAAGAATGGTCAAAAAGTTTTTCCCTAAGTAATTGACACAGTATTATATAAAGATTTGTGAGACCTGGGAGAAAATGGAATTCCATGACCTACAAGCCTAAAATAAACACAAGTATTTTAAGTAGACTCAGTGATGTCCCAGTCATTGGAATTAGAAGGTAATAGTCTAAAACAACTGTAATCAATATATTAATACTTCATACAGGCGTCAGAGATGAAAAGGATAGTTATATCCTGAGAAAAAATGGATAATTAAGGGACTCAAATGAAACATCAAGAACTAAAAATTATAGTATTTACAATGTAAAATTTCACATGGATGGGGCTGGACTATCAGAAAGTGCAGAAGAAAGCTTCAGGAAACTGCACACCAGGTTAATATTCATTAAAGTCACAGAGAGAGAGCCAAAGTAAGGCTTTAGGATCCAGGATGTAGCATGGTGGTAGAGCCCAGGTTTAGCATGATGAGGCCCTGGGTTTAATCCCCAGCATGTAAAAAAGGACTCAGATCATGAAGCAATCTGAAGTATGTCAGTAAACATTCTACCTTATGGAACTTTAGAACCCCAGAAAGAAAAAGGAAAGGGGAGAAGACACAGACACAGGCACACACGTAATATATGTTGATTACCTTTGTGGTCCTGAGATGGAAAAGAGACTCACAGATGTTAGGCAAGCACTCGACCACAGAGCTGCACCACCACCCCATGCATATTCTTTTGAATTCTTTTATATTTATGGTCAAATCAAACTCCACCATGTATGTATACCCAATTTTCTTAATCCATTCATTTAATGATAGCCATCTGGGTTGTTTCCATAACTGCCTATGGTGAATTTAATTGCTGTAATTATTGATGTGGATGTATCAGTATAATGTGCTGATTTTAATAAAAAATAAAAAGAACCAGGTGTGCTGTAAACCCAGCAGCTGCAGAGGTTGTGACAGGTGGACTTTGAATTCAAAGCCCTGGGAGACCCTGTCTCTGGGAGACCCTATCTCTAAATAAAATACAAAAAAGGACTGGGCAAGTAGCTCAGTGTTTAAGATCCCCTGGGTTCAATCCCCAGTAAATATTAATAATAATAATAATAATAATAACAACCACCACAACAACCATTGGAAGAAGCAACTACTTTCCCTTGTTTTACTGAGACAGGTATTAAAAACAAAAAAATAAAAACTGGGAGAATGTGTCCCATAGTTGAAGTGATAGTACTTGAATGCAGGGAGACAAGTGAGTTCTGCTGAGCCACAGTGGCCCTGTTGACTCAGTAAGTCAAGCAAGGTTTTAGCCAGCAGGTGACACGGGTGCCTCATCTCTAGAATTGCTGCTCATGAGGAAGTACTTTCAAGTTCCTAGATTTGTTTTACAATCTGTGAGTTGGAGAGTTATTGAACCCCAAACTCTCAGTTGGAAACCCTGTGTCCTGCCCTTCAGAGAGCCAAGGAGCCACCTCCCACCAGAGGACTCGGAGTCTGCAGCATGGATGTCTAAAGCCCCTGGCAGAGCAGCTGCATGCCTGTGTCTGTCCCCCAGGTAGAGTTGGATCAAGGTGTCTTGCTCCCCAGCATGAAGGAGATACCCTCATAGGCTTGGACAGTGAGGCCACAGCTATCTAGTCCTTTGGGAGAGTCCTCATTGTTTTGCAGTGCTGGGCTGGAATGCATGTCCTGTGTGCCAGGAAAGTGCTCTCCCACTGAGCCCTGCATTTTCAGTAGCTAGAAGTTACTAAAAAAGCCTCAAATGGGCTCAAGGAAAGACATTTTCCCACAAAACATACATTCAGAAGGAGCACTGGATGGGATGAGGTTCCTTTGCCCTCAAGTCAGTAGGAAGCATGGCTGAGGACATTGCACCTGGACATGTGGATCTTCCAGAGGAGTGAGGGGTGACTCTTAAACAGGAAAGGGTAGGGAGGACATTCCTGCTTCAGAATCTACCCTGCCCTGCAGACACTCACCAGGGCTTCTGGAGTCTGCAGGTGGGGTGCCCCAACCACTTGACCAGCAGCCACAAGCCCGTGTCTCCCAGGTCCTCGAAACTGAGATCCAACTCGAGGATATGGGCACTGTGCCACAGAACCTCAGAGAGACCTGCACAGGCTGTGGAGAACAAGGAAGAGAAAAAAGGAAAGAGCATAGGAAGGAAGCAACTGGGAATGTTCAGGGTGGGGATAATTAATAGAAATGGAGGGCTCGTGCTGTCAAAGCTGTCTGCTTCCTGTGCCCATGTAACCAGGAGCGCTGACTGCACAGGGCAGGGAAGCTTTTATTTATTTATTTTTTTGTACTGGTGGTTGAACCCAGGGGCACTTAACCACTAAGCCACATCCCCAGTCCTTTTTATTTAATTAAACTAAATCAATTATTTAAACTGTTTCTGGAATCAGAGATTGAAACCAGGGGCACTTAACCAATGAACCACAACACTAGCCCCCACCCCCTTTTAACTTTATTTAGAGACAGGGTCTCAATGAGTTGCTCAGTGCCTTGCTGAATTGCTGACACTGGCCTTGAACTTGCAAACCTCCTCCCACAGTCTCCCTAGTGGCTGGGAATACAGGTCTGTGCCAACTACATCCAGTTCTGGACAAACTCTTTACAGATGTATTTCCAGGACTGCAGATTGAACTCCAGGGGCACTCTACCACTGACCTCAATACCCAGATCTTTTTGATTTTTTTCTTTTTTTTAGTATTGAAACTGGGCCTTGCTAAGTTGCCCGGGCTGGCCTTGAACTTGGTCCACTTGCCTCAGCCTCCCCAGTTACTGGGATTACAAATGTGCAACATTCCCAGCTGTGCCGGGCTTTGAAGGGATCTTTTTCTTTCTTTTTTTGCGGTGCTAGGGATTGAACTCAGGGCCTTGTGCTTGTGAGGCAGGCACTCTACCAACTGAGCTATATCTCCAGCCCCCTTTGAAGGGATCTTAAAAGAGGCAATTGAGTTTAAGCAAAGTCATTGGCCCGCATGGCCTATTTTCCTTATAGGACCTCAGGAACCAGGCCCAGGATGGCACAGTGAGTGGCTATCTTGAAGCCACTGGGAAAGGCCTCAGGAAAAACCAGATCTGCCAAACTTTGATCTCAGATTCTGGCAGCCTGAGCCTGAGTCTGGAAGGCTGAGTTTGTTGCCCAAGCCACCCAGACTTGGTGTTATGTTAGGGCAGCTCCAGACCCTATTCAAAATATAGACTGTATTTCCAAATAAGACTCCATTCTGGAGTTGCGGCTTCAGAACTCAGTGATAGAGGACTTTTTTGCTATGGGTGAGGCACTAGGTTCCATTCCCAGTCCCAGGGTTGGGGAGATATATATATATCTCCAGATTCTGAGATACACGGGTTCAGACTTCAACATATGAATTTGGGGGTGAGGATTCAGTTCAGCCCATAACATCAAGTAACTTTAAAGCCTCAATTCACTTGCTCCTTATGACAACTCTAGGAGGAAAACTTTACAAAAATGTGCAGTTTTTGCCAGGCATGGTGGCACATGCCTGTAATCCCAGCAGCTTCAGAGGCTGAGGCAGGAGGATTGCAAGTTGGAAGCCAGCCTCAAAAATGTAGTGAGGCCCTGAGTAACTCAGTGAGACCCTGTCTCTAAATAAAATACAAAATAGGACTTGGGATGTTGCTCATTGGTTGTGTGCCCCTGAGGTCAATTCCTAGTACCCCCTGACAAAAAAAGTTTATTTTTAATCTCCTGAGCCATGTCTCTCACTAGCCACTGGGACTTAGAGTGGCCACCACTCCTGTGCTTTCACAGAACACACACAACTTACAAATGATCCTGAGAGGAAGAGTAAGGTTATAAAGAATTATGAAAGTAGGAATCCAGACCTTGTCTAGGCATTACACAGGGCATCCATGGGGAAGTGACAATTAGTCCTGCATCCTAAGAGATGAGCCAGACTTCTCAGCAGGACAGCAGAGAATGGCACAACCGACAGTACAGCTGACAGGCATTCCAGGAAGCAAGAACTGCTTGTGCAAAGACACTGTGACAGAGATTTTTTTAAGGAGGCTGAAGTAGCTAGAATTCAGGTGGAGGAGAGGCAGCCTGGCCTTCAGGAGCAGAGAGCAGTGTGTGAGGGGGGTGTGTTTGCACTCGTGATGGTGAGCACAGTGGCACTCAAGGGAAGGTCTGCAGGTTGCACTTGGAATGCTTGAAGTCTTCACACAGCAGCAATACCCTGAGGTCCTCCAGGTCATTCATACCCAGGACCATCTCTGAGAGCCCCTGACACACACCAAGGGTGGAGGCCAGGCCTTCACAGGCAACAGCTGTGAGGTGTCAGATGTTCAACCTTCACAAGACCCAGCAGCAAACCTGGAGGGTGTTCTGGTTGGTATGAATTTGACCCACACCCCAACAAAAGTTATGGCTTGTTTTTCTTTTTCTGCATTGGAGATTGAACACACCATGGATTCTTTACCACTGAGCTTCACCCCTAGCCCTTTTTATTTTTTTGTTTCTTTTTTCTTTTTCTTTTCTTTTTCTCTTTTTTGTTTTTTTGTATTTTGAGGCAGGGTCTTGCTAAGTTGCGGAGGCTGACCACAAATTTGTCATCCTCCTGTCTCGTCATGAGTAGCTGGTGTCCACTGATCCTAGCATGTCTTTGACTGTTCTAAGTATTTTACATGTGAAATCCTGCAATCGTTGTCCTGGTATTTCTGGTAAATTCCACCTAAAATATTGCCTCAGGGTTTATATTGTTGTAGAAATCATTCATCAAGGATGAATGACATTACATTGCATGGATAGGGCACTATTCTCTTCTTCTACAGTACTGAGGATTGAACCCAGGGCCTTGTACATGCTAGGTAAGCACTGCACCCCTGACCTAACATCCCCACTCCTCTTTTTACTTTTCTCTCTCTTGTTTTTATTATTTTTCTTTCTTTTCATGAGACAGTTTATAACTCTGTTGCCTATGCTGTGCCTGCTCCCCTGAATTTATGATTTCAGAAGTGACACTTTAGCCAGGTGCAGTGGGGCATGCCTGTCATCCCAGCAACTTGGGAGGTTCTGGCAGGAGGATCAAAAGTTTGAGGCCAGCCTCAGCAACTTACCAAGGCCCTAAGCAACTCAGTGAGACTCTAAATAAAAAGTACAAAAAAAGCTGGAAGTATGGCTCAATGGTTAAGCACTCCTGGGTTCAATCCCTAGTATACCCCCCATGAAAAAGTAGTACTTAAATCTTTCACAAGACAAAATTGTTTTCCTTTTTACTTAACATTGACAAATTGTGTGGATGACATTTTATCTGTGCAGTCACTCCACGGTTCCGTAGGTTGTCTCCACCTTCGGCTATGGGAGCAGTCCTGCTGTGAATGCTGGGTGAACGTCCTAGGTGCCTTCCTCTACCACCAATCAGTTAGAAGGGGTCTGCCATTGGAGTCACCCCACCAGGCACTCACCCAATGTCTACAGCTGAGTGCTGGAGTGGCTCAGTCCTTGACACAGCAAGTGCAGGCTGGGATCCTCCAGGGGATTTCCTGTCAGATCCAGCTCACCTGGTTGTGGGTTAGTGTTCAGCACAGATGTCATCTCTCAACAAGCCCCAGCCTCCAGCAGACACTTCCTCTACCTGGGAGAGAAGAGACAGGAGGAGGCCACCATCCTGCTTCTCTGCTTCCAGGTTTTGCCCGCCTGGCTTGTCAATCACGCTGCACAGACCTACACTGTGGTCACTCAGCATCCACTGGGGACTTGTTCTAGGGCTTCTCAAGGATACCTTATGCAGGAGGCTCAGTCCCTTATGTAAAACTGCTTGGTATTCATATAGTCTGTGCACATCCTCTGTTGTATTTTATCTTTAAATTTTGTATTTTGGGGGCATACCAGGGATTGAACTCAGGGACACTCGACCACTGAGACACATCCCCAGACCTATTGTTTTATTTAGAGACAAGGTCTCACTGAGAAGCTTAGTGCCTCACTATTGCCAAGGCTGGCTTTGAACTCATGATCCTCCTGTTTCAATCTCCTGAGCTGCAGGGATTACAAGCATGCACCACCATGCCTGTCAACTGATATTTATTGAAAGACTTCTAATGGGGAGCAAGGATTGTGCAGGGGTGGGTGCAGTCAGTGGTGGAAGGTCCTGAATTTGATCACCATCACTGCAAAATAGAAGAAGAGAAATATCTCCTGGCTATGTCTATAAGGTGCAGATGAGACACATATGAACTCATATGAATTTTGTGTTTTGACTTAGATCCCATCCTTGAGCTGCCTCATTCATTATGTATTTGCAAATATTCTGGAGTCTTAAGAAATCTGAAATTTGAAAGATTTCTGTTCCCAAGAATTTTGGGTAAGGACATTCCACCTGCACATTAATTTAATGTCCTGGACATGTGGCCCTGAAAAAAAAATACCTGACACATATTCACACATATTTATGTCCCTTTATATTTTGGTACCCAGGATTGAACCCAGGAGTACTTAACCACTAAACCACATTCCCAGCCCATTTTTTTATTTTATTAGAGACAGTGTTGTGCTGAGTTGCTTAGGGCCTTGCTAAGTTGCTGAGGCTGGCTCTGAACTCGAGGTCCTCCTGCCTCAGCCTCCCGAGCCACTGCGATCACAGGTGTGTGCCTCCACACCTGGCCCCTCTCTGTGAAGCTCTTCATCCTTGATATGTTTGATGCCCTGTTTGCCCATTCATTTCTCTCTTTTCTTTTTTCTCTTTATGCAATCAGTACTGGCTGTTAACCAAAGTTCTTGCACGTAGTCAGCAAGTGCTCTATCGCTGAGCTACACTCCCAGCCCTTCTATAGTCTTGAGAAAGTCTCTCACTGAATTGTCCAGGCTGCCCTTGAACTTGTGACCCTCCTCCCTCAAGTCTCCAAAGTCACTGGGATTACACATGCACACCCTGTGCCTGGCCAAAATTTCTTGATTGAATATTCTCCTTGACATAAACCCCAACATAGTCCCAGTGGCATGTTGTTCTGGAGCAGGTTCTCAGCTCTGGCAGTTCTGACATCGTGAGACCAGATCATTCTGGGACTGACCTGCATATTGTGGAATATTTTGCAGCCTCCCTGGCTTCTAACTCCTCGATGTCTGTGAAATCACCTACTGCCCGGATACTGCCAAATGTGTCCAGATTATGGCCAAGTGTGTCTTAGGGAGGGCCTGCAAAACCTCCCCTAGCAAAGAACCGCTAGAGGAGGGTGTGGACTTGGAGGGCCAGTCACAGGGGTATGTATATTGGCTCCAATGGCACCCATAATACTTAAAATGCAAATCTTTCAAAATATTTGAAATTGCTTTCAAAATATTCTCCCAATCTTGTGAGACTGTGAACCTTGGGAGAAAAAACTAAAGTGTTTTGAAAACAAGTGTTTGATCTGAACAGGGAAGATGAACTGTCACCTCTCATGCTGTAGTGAGACCCTCTCCAGCTGAGGAGGAGGCTGGGACCTGGCATTCTGCTGTTTCAGTCATGCACTCTGAACCTGTCCTCAAGCATGGATATTACCTGGTTTTAGTCTCTCCAGGTGCTCCTTCTCCCTGCATTGCTGGGTCCTCCCTCCTTCTGCAGCTCTTCTGCTTGCTCAGGGACTCCTGGCTGTTCAGTTCCCTGGGTGTAGCCCAGGGACGGTGGCCCTTAGTTGCTCAGCAGCTGGCAGTAGGTACTGGGAGGATGCTGCCATGCTGGTGGAGGTTAAATGGATGCTTCCAGTGCATTGAGGGTGGCAGCGGGCATGTGTGTGGCCATGTTTGGCTTGTATGACATCCTCCCTAGTGAGGCATCCCCGGCACAGCTGGACCATGCCACAGGGGCAGAGGTACAGTGACCCCCGCTTAGCCATGCCTGCCCAGTGCCCATGCACTTTTGATTGTTGATGGCTCGGGCCACACTGGTAAATTTGTCCCAAACCTTTTTTATATTTTAATTAGAGACAGAGTCTCGCTGAGATGCTTAGGACCTTGTTGAGTTTCTGAGGCTGGCCTCCAACTTGCAATCCTCCTGCCTCAGCCTCCTGAGCAGGTGGGATTATAGGCATGTACTACTGTAACCACTAGCAGTTCCATCTTGACCTGAGGTGAGGTCTTCCAGCAAAGATGGTTCTCCATCTCCTCATTCAGCAGCCCAAGCAGGAAGCATATGGCGAGTCAAAGAAACTCCTTTCTGAAAGCCTGTATTCAGTCAACAGCCTAGTCATGGTCTGGTCTGGACCTGGCCCACTCTCCCCACCCTCCAGGATATAGTTCATGGCCAGAGAATTCCTGGAAACTCAGTGTCCCATGCTGTAGAAATTTTCACATTCTATATTCTTTTGAGGGATGCTCATGTTGAGGAAGGCAGAGACATTCAATTCACCCAGGCTGTGTTGCTGTAGGTTCTTTCTGCCCCTCAAATAGGATTTTCTGTTTCCAGAGGCCATCTGATTCTAGTGGTGCGACCTGTAATCCCAGAGGCTCGGGAGGTTCAGGAAGGAGAATCAAAATTCAACGCCAGCCTCAGTCACTTAGCAAGGCACTAAGCAAGTCAGTGAGACCCTGTCTGTAATAAAACACAAAAAAGGACTGGGGATGTGGTTCAGTGGTTAAAAACTCCTGGTTTCAATCCCTGTTACCCCCCCCAAAAAAAAACACCAGCAACAACGTATCTTTGGGAAAATCATTGTCATGTAAATCATGACGTGAAAACATTGATGCTTTTGTACTCAAAAATCACACCAGGGTATCACCCAAACTGCAGAAAAATCTTCATTCTCAGTAAGATACAGAATAGCATTATTTCTTTTTAAATTTATCTTAACTGACAAGTAGAAAATATACATATTTATGTTTTGAAATATAAATTGTAGAAAGTCTAAATGAAGGTATTCAATCTATTATTATTATTATTATTATTATTATTATTATTATTATTATTTTCAGGTGCTGGAGATGGAGCACAGGGCCTCAAATTTGCCAGGCAACCACTCTACCATGAGCTAAATTCTCAGACCCCAGAATAGCTTTCTTTCCCTTTCCTCCTCTTTCTTCTTCTCTTTCTGTTTTTCATTGGGGTGAGGGATCCTAGGGGTTGAAACCACGGATGCTTTACCACTGAGCCACATCCCCAGTCATATTTTGTATTTTATTTAGAGACAGAGTCCCTCTGCATTGCTTAGGGCCTCACTAAATTGCTGAGCCTCGATCCTCCTGTGTCATCCTCCTGAGTCACTGGGATTACAAGCATGTGGCTCCACACCCTTCAGAATAGATTCATTTCCAACAGTGAAAGGTCCCAAAGAGGAAGCAGAATAAATAAATTATGGCACATTCATTTGGCGGAAGGTGATGCATTTATTCAATGACTAACTCATAAAGGAAAAAAAAATCCTTATTGAGTAGAGAAAATGAGGTCAGATGCCAGGGAAACATCACCAAAATTTCAGAATATGCAGAGTTATCAGTGGCCTGCAATTAGCTGTCACTACACTCTTTCCTAATCAAAAGAATAGTCAATTCCATTTTCAATTCTCCTAGACAGTCAAAATAACTATAATTAGTATTAAAAAATACTCATTTTTTATTTACAGACTTTATTGTTTTTCATTTTTCTTTGTTTTTGGTACCAAGGATTGAACCCAAGGGAGTTTAACATCAAGCCACATCCCCAGCCCTTTAAGTTTTTTGAGTCAGGATTCTATTAAGTTGTTCACAGCCTCACTAAGTTGCCCAGGTTGGCCTCAAACTTGTGATCCTCCTGCCTGAGCCTCCAGAGTTGCTGGGATTACAGAAGTGCAACATCACCACCCACTACTACAGATTTTATTTATTAAAATGTTTTTAGAACTCCATTAAAATTGAGAAGATAGTCCAGAAACAGCTCAAAACCTTTCCCTATGTTAGCATCTTATATTAGTGTGGCATATTTGTTACAATTAATGAAGCAGTACTTATATCAGTATCGACTTTGGTCCATGGTTCACTCAGATTTTCTCAGTTTCACTGGAGTGATTCTGCTTCAAGGCCCACCTAGGATCCTACCCTCCATGCCACATCTATTCCCCACCCCACCACATGACATGGCTCTGCTGGAACAGAGGATGCTGCGTGGTCTTCATCCTCCTGGAAGTCATAGACATGGCATGCTTCTGTGTATAATTGGATTTCTGAAAATATATGAGTTCAAGCTTCTTGAAAAAATTGGAAAATAATTTGCTAGGCAATGTCACTATATTGGAACACAAAAATAAATTGTAATAGGTCTCTTCTGAATGAAATAATGGTGAAGGACAATGGATAAGTGTGAAATTATGTTAAATGGGTTCGGGGTCAAACGTTCAGGTTCATGGAAAGTTAGCACCTCACAGGCCTCCTTAAGAAACAAAGGGGAGCACTTAGTAGACATTTGAATAGTTGGTACAGAAAATGTTGTTCCCACCTCTTGCATAAAATAAATGATTTAGATTAACATAAAGTAAAGTACATAGCTAGAAGAAATTGCCTAAGTCTTGATTCTTAGTTAAAATAAAAGTGCTTACAAATGTAATCTTAAAATAGCTATGATCTAATCTTAATATCTGTGCTGTGAAGCAAAAACTTCTTACCTCTGTAAATCATTTCCTCATATGTAACCACAAGTCTGGGTTATGAGTCAAAATTAACAGTATATTAATCCCCTGAGCATGTGAATAAAGTGGAATTAGCTTCAGAACTCTTGGTGTCTCTCTTTGCTATTTCTCCATCATGCCGACGCTTCCTCTCCACCCAGGACCCCTGACTCCTACTAGAGCTGGACCCTGGCACCTCCACCCAGACATCTTCTCCCCTTTGGATCCTCTTAGTCATGAGAGCACCCAAGACTTCCTCATCTCTGACGACCTTGAGAGTTTTGAGGAGCACTGGTCAGTTATGCTACAGGATTTTCCTCTACTGGAATTTGTCTGATGTTTCTCTCATTATCATCCTGGGGGCACTGGTTTTTGGCAGAAGATGAAATAAGTGTCATTTGCATGAAAGCATGGCAATGGTACACTTCAACAAGGCCTGTCACCATTGGCCTTGACCTTGATCAGCTGGCCAAGGAAGGGGTTGTCAGTTTTCTCCACTGTAAAGATGCCAAGCATCAGTTTTTGAATTAATATTTTTCTGTCCCCACTCTAGTAAAAGTCTTCTTTGAAAAATAAAATGAAAGCAAAAGAAATAAAGCTTCTTCTGCTTTAATTCTTCTCCTCCTGCTCCTCCTCCTCCTCTTTCTTCTAGTGTTACTACTACTACTTCTATTTCTTCTCCTTGAATAAGTGTCTTGCTAAAGTGCTGAGGGCCTCACTAAGTTGCTGCAGCCAGCCTCCAACCTGTGATCCTCCTGCCTCAGCCTCTTGAGCTGTTGGGATCTCAGGTGTGCTCCACCGTGCCTGGCTTAGCTGTAGAACTTTGGAAAACTTTCCTACTGCATAACTAAGAAGAAAACACTCTCCCCTTCAGCAGCACATCCCTGCTGGCTTTCTGGACTAGCTCATTCCTGAAGCAGTAGATGAAGGGGTTAAGCAGGGCTGACACCATGGTGTTGAAGAAAGCCACTCCTTTGTTGAGGATCAGTCACCCAGTCTGTATGGGGTTGAGGTACATGATTATGCAGCTCCCATAACTGAGCAACACCAACAGCATGTGAGAGGAGCAGGTGGAAAAGGACTTGCCATGGCTCCCAAATGCTGGCAGGCCCAGGACAATGCTAAGGATGCAGCTGTAGGACAAAACAGTCACCAGCACAGCGCTGACCAGGGTGCACATGGCCACCAGGAAGCTGACCAGCTATAGGGACCTGGTGCCAGCACACACCAGCTCCAGCAAGGAGGTGATGTCACAGAAGAAGTGGTTGAAGATGCGGAGACAGCAGAAGCGCAGGGAGAACATCCAGGTGCACAGTGCCCCAAGGAGAAGGATGGCAGAGCCCCGGCTGGCCAGCACCAACCAGCCACATGCCTCAGGTGTCATGAGAACCAGGTTGTACAGCGGGTGACAGATGGCCAGGTAGCAGTCCCCGGATGCCACCACCAGCAGCAAGGACTCCACTGTGCCCAGGATGAAGTAGAGCCCGGTTTTTGCAAACACCTGGCACAGGAGATGGTCCTATGCCTAGAAAGGAAGTGGACCAGCATCTGTGACTGATGGTGGATGTGAACCCCACCTCTAGCAGGGAGAAGTGACACAGAAAGTAGTATGTGTGGGTGTGCAGGCAGCAGTCAGCCAAGGTCAGAGCGATAATGAGCAGGTTGCCCAAGAGGGTCAGCAGGTAGGTGACCAGGGGCACTCCGAGGAGAAGGAGCTGGAGCCCTCAAATGTCCTTGACCCCTAAGACTTTGAAGTCCAGCACTGGGGTGTGGTTGGCTTCAGAGCCAGGCACAAAAGGTACCATGACACAGGCAGCAGGCCTGAGGATGGACACTCTCCTAGCCCCAACCCTATCATTGCTCCTGGCTTGTCCTTAGTCTTCTGGTCTCTGTGGCTTCCCAGTTATCAGGGGCAGACATTGATGCTGGTCTGTGGAGATCAAACAAGGAACATTTAGAAGGGTGCTGGGCACAGTATGGTCACCCCAAAAGCATTGGCTCATGTAGTCCACAATGACACAATGACAGAAAGGAGTATTTCCTTTCATCATGAGGGACTGCCTCCTGCTTACCCCAAGAAGACTCCCATTTGCTGAGTGAAAACTTGGATAGGCCAGGTGTGGTGGCTTATGCCTGTGATCCCAGAGACTTGGAGACTGAGGCAGGAGGATAGGAAGTTCAAGTCCAGCCTCATCAATTTAGCAAGATCCTGTCTCAAAAGAAAAAGTAAAATAAAAGGATTTGGAGGTGTAGTTCAATAGGAGAACAACTCTGGGTTTGCTTTCCAGTGCTGAGAGACAGAGAGAAAGAAAGGAAGAAAGGAAGAAACAGTCACATTAATATTAGCAATGTCTTTCATTTAACTCAATACATCCAAAACAATCAACATGAAATCAATATGAAGAAATCACCCACAAGTCTCTTTCCACTTTCACTGTTGGATTGAGTCTGGCTGGGGCTTTATATTCACAGCACACCTCACTTCACATGAGCTATGGTTCAGATCTCAACAAGACATGTTCCTCATGGCTGCCATATTGGATAACCAAGCTGTGGACCATTTCCCCATTCCCCTGGGATCTTGGTGTCCATTCTCATCCCTTCCATTGCATCTTCCTCACCAACCTCAGAGATCTCTCTAACATTCAGAGCTGATCCTGTGTTTCCTCTGCTCAGAGGTCTTCCAGGGCTCCCCATCTTCCTGAGAATAAAGTCCAAGCTTCTCAGTTTGGGATTCAAGAAGCTTTATGATGGGACCCCAGCTGATCTCTACAGTTTATCATCTCTTCTCCACCAGCTGAGTCACCTGTGTATTGTCACACTTCTAAGCACATTCACCTGCCATTGCCCTTGGCTAAATCAAGGGTCCATCCTTCTCTTCTTGAATGAGTCAACTCAAGTACCACTATGTAGGTAACAATGTAATGAGGCTAGGTGAGAGAGCAGAAGAGCAGAGATGAATTTGGCATCATCCTGGTCAGGCTAGCTGAGAATCCTGAACTGGAATCAGAAAGCAGTAGAGGCCAGTGGAGGTTGGTTGATGGGGAGTGAAAGCCCACACTCCTGACTCCCAGAAGGTAGTGACAGTGGAGGACAGGGGACTCAGCATGCCCCTCACTGCTCTGAGCAGTGGATACTCTTGGCACCTGAAGGGAGAGGAAAAATGCCGCCAATGTAATAATAGCAATAAAATCATTAATGTTTATTCTGTATTTATAAATGATCATCACTAAGCAAGTTTGTGTGTGTGTGTGTGTGTGTGTGTGTGTGTGTGTGTTGCAGTTCAGGACTTGAAACTCAGGGCCTCTCCCATGCTAGGCAAGGACTCTAAATACCAAGCTGTAGACTCAGCCCTTTTTATCTTATTTTGAGACAGGATTTCACTAAGTAGCCGAGACTTGTCCTGAGCTATCTTTAGCCTTCCAAGTAGCTGGGGTTACAGGCATGTGCCACCAGGCTGGCATAAGCTAAAAAATTAAATTCTAAGAAGTAATTTGTGATGAAATAATTGTATTCTCTCAAATGTGTTGTAAAATAAAAAAGATTTTGTTCTCAAAATTTGGCTCTGTCCCCATTGAGTAATAAATAGGAGTTCAGAATGAGACAGTAAATAATTTAGACCAAAAAGGTAAGTTGCTTTTCTGTACTGAAGTATAAACATATATTCATAAGATTTTCATAAACATCAGATAGCACCTTCCTGAAATAATAAAATCACATTTTTTATGTCTTAAATATGAGCCTTTGAAAATATATTTGTTGATAAAAGTAAACATCTGAGAACTGCCCAGATGTTTTCTCTTCTTAACTGAGGATTGAACCCAGGTGTTCTTAACAACTGAGCCACATCCCCAGTCCATTTTTTAAAGACAGTGTCTCACTGAGTTGCTTAGGGCCTCACTAAGTTGCTGAGGCTGACTTTGAGCTCATGATCCTCCTATCTCAGCCTCTCAAGCTGCTGAAATTATACACATGTACCGCTGTACCTGGCTGCTCTGATGCGTTGATGGCTTTACAAATAGTTTGAGCATGGACTTTGTCTCCAGCTGACTTTATTCACTTTAGTAGCAAAATAGAAAACATCAGTGAGGCAGTTGTGTCTGTGGACCTAATGGTAATGTAATGAGTTCTCCTTGTGAAGCCTGCATTTCAAACATCTTGTTTTCCTCTGAGGAAGTTTGAAGAATTAGAAGGAGATGATCCACACATTTAGAAAGAATATGGCAGCCACTTACAACTGAGTGGGTTTATTTGTTGTGTGCAAAGAGTTTGGTCACAAGTAAACAAGTTAATGTCAACTCCACCAGAGAAAACCTGGCACGCAGCCTTTGAGTCACCTCTTTCAAAGGTCCCTGATCATGCTGGTGGGAAGAATCACAGCCTCTGGGACACGAGTCCGCTGTGCTTCTCCTTTGCTGACAAAGCAATGAACCTTGTTTTCCTTTTTCTCATAGCCATATTCTCCTTATTGGATTGGAATTGGGGACAAACCTAGGCTTTTGACAAAAACCTTTTGGCTGGGCAAGTCAGAGGGCTGTTAAAATAATCTCATTTCCTCCACCTGCTGGCACAGTTCACTCCCAGCCTGGGTTGTGCCCAGCTAAAGGTTTGGCTTCCAAATCTGATGCCAGGGATTTGCTGAGACCTGGCTGTCTCCCACCTCCTCAGGCCAGGACACTGAGGAGTCTCTCAAAATTCTCAGGAGAGGAAGTGCCATCCATCTCCCTTCACCTGACCTCATTCCCACCCCACTTGACTTTGGGGAGGGCTCTGCCACCTCGGCTCCTCTGCCATTTCCAGGGCTTCTCTCCTGCTCAGTCCCCAGGCTTCTGGCAACAACAGGGATCTTACCTGGAATTTACACCATCTCCCTTATCAGGAGAGGTCCAGGTTCTGATTCTAGAATTTTTCCAGAGAAGAATATGGCATGAAACATACAAAATAACAACTCATTTAGTAAACCAGCCCAAGTAACAAAGACAAGGAGAAACCCCAGAGAGGAAAGAGATGCACCAGTTCAGACAGACAGACACAGAAAGAAAAGAAAGGCAGGGAAATCTGGGGAGTAAATGGATGAGAGGTAACTGAGGAGGCTCCGACCAAGCAGGGAGAGGCCAGAGAGCCAGACCAGAGGGGAGACACTGACTTAGAAGGACTTATAAGAAGTCCTTTAAGAAGGACTGATAAATCCAGAAAAGTAAGGCAGAAGACATGAGAGAAAGAAAGGCCAGAGTGACCCTGAGCAAGCAAGAAGCACCTAGGGTCCTTGAGGTTCTTACTGGGGACAAAGCTATCTTGGTCTCCAGTGGCCACTGCCATTCCAGAGGCCAGGTCAGACCCCAAATGTTAACCTGTGGAGTTGTTTTCCCTTCTCTAGTCTCCCACCTCTGCTGACCACCCAGGAATTCCACGTGGGAGAGGGACAGGCCTCAGGGATCTGAAAAACATTGAAAACATTTATTCATCTTTAAGGGACTGATTAACTCAAGTTTCTACAAACATGGCTCATGGGAATTTGTTTGGGGGGCCCAAGTTTTGGGAAGATTTTTTTCATTTTTCTTCCTTTTTTTCCCTTTTCTCCAAATAGAGAAGATGATCAGACTTCATTGAGAGAAGAGGCAGGGTAAGGGTGAGGCTGTGATGGGGAAAGCAAGGGAGTATGCAGGTGGCAGGAGGAGTAAGAAGACTGGGTATAGGGACATGGTGTGCTATCAAGTGTTGCTGTAAGATAGCAAGGGCAAGCTGGGCATGGTGGCACATGCCTGTAATCCCTGTGGCTCACGAGGCTGAGGCAGGAAGATCAAGAGTACAAACCCAGACTCAGCAACTTCTCAAGATTCTAATTATCTCAGTGAGACCCTGTCTCTAAATAAAATGTAAAAAGTGCTGGAAATTTGGCTCAGTGGTAGAGCATCCATGGGTTCAATCCCTGGTATATCCCCCCCCCCAAAAAAATAGCAAGGGCAGAGAATTCTGGGTTTGGTAAGCCTCTGTCCCAGGAAGGTTGACTGGAGACTTGGCAGCTCCAAGCCTGGCTGTTGTTCTTGAATGACATAAAACATCTTGGTCTTTGCTTCCCCAACATCCAGGTGACGGACCTGATAGACTCCATTGTCCTTACTTCCATCTCTTTGGGGTTACCCACTGTACAATCTGCCCTTCTAGAGTCTCCCAGGAAGGTCCCTTGGTGAGGAGGGCAGATACCTGCAACCATAAACTGCCATAGCAATGTAAGTCACAACAGCAAGCCACTAAAACACAAGCCCCCTCTCCCCAAGATAATCAAAACTCACATTCATGGGGCAGCCAGAATAGCCTCACTAAAGCTGAACCTGGCCATTTGTGGAGTTTCAAGGACCAGGGTTTTCAGCACCTGCCTTCTCCATGGCACTAATCTGGTATATTTGCAGAGCACTTGGTGCCTATGATGGTGTGGTCTCCACCTTGGGAGGTGGTCAGTGTGGCAAGGGCCATCTGATCTCCAAATCCTGCTTTCCTCACTTGGTACACTTCCTTCATTTAAGAAGACAAGGGCCTCATGGTGGCATCAGGGCTCTGGCTGTTTGGAGTGCCAGTTCTGTGATCTTCATCTCATTCACAATTGTGGCCCCTTGTGATGAGAAAAAGGCTAATGGCTAATGTCACCAAGGTGTGCACTTCACACGAAGCTGTCTCTTGAAAGTTTCCCAACTGGACCACCACTTGGATAGGACTTGGGACCCTTTGCTGGGAGGTATGGCATTCCCCCATGGCAAGGTCCAGCCCAATTGGTGGGTGAATATGGGCACTTACATGGTCGATGTACTCATACATATCCTAGGGCCATGAGGTAGGCACAGCTACCAATGTGTGACTCCCACTGTTAGTCATTTAACTGTTTTTTTTTTCTTTTTTGGTATCAGGGACTGAACTTCAGGGGCACTCAACCACAGAGTCACATCCCCAGCCATTTTTATATTTTATTTAGAGACAGGGTCTTACTGAGTTGCTTAGCACCTTGCTAATGCTGAGGCTGGCCTTCAACTTGTGATCCTCCTGCCTCAGCCTCCAAAGCTGCTGGGATGACAGGCATGTATCACTATGCCTGGCTCTTGTTGTGCCCTTTACATCCACCTTTGGCTTCTGCTTCTTTGCATGGAGAAACTGTTGGTCCCTGTTCAACTTTTGCCATGATTCCAGCAAATCAGCATTGACTTGCCATCTATTTTAATTCTGTTGACCCACACTCCCAAATGTGTACCCACATTTGGGTTCTTGTTACCTGAATGGCTCCCTTTCTCTTCAGAGAAGACACTGCTGGAGTGGCTGGAGTGGCAGCCTGGACAACTTTCATTGGCATCTGTTGTCTGTCACCCAGAGGCTGGCCACCATAGTGGTTACCTCTTTAATACAGAAACCCATATAGGGAGCTGAGATGGCCATGAGCGACCCAAAACTGTTGATGGGGCATTCTGTAACACTAGGTCCCTCATGCCGAAGTAGGACAGAAGAGACTGGACACCTGAGGAGTTTTCAGGGAGCAGGTTTATTGACTGCAGGGTCCAGTGCAATTGGTGCACCCTTGCCTAAGGATTCTTCCTCTGAACAATGAGTACAGAAATTCTTTGAACTTTATGCCCGGTGAGGGGGAGGCTAGGACATTCGTATGACAAATTTATTTCATTGCATCCTCTGGGCAGACAGGGGTTTCACAAGTTTTTTCTAGCAAACCTGGCATTTTTAAACAATGAGGAAGCTATGAACCAAAATGCCCTCTGCAGATTTTTGCTGACAGCTGATGTCCTGTGCAAAAAACTCTCTGATAAGAAGAGGAACTTACATACCACAAACATGGTGGGGGTTTCTGCTTAGTTCTGTAAGGGTCTTTTGGTGGGGGTCTCTGCTCTGCTTCAATGCCAGCTATAACCATTCATCATCTGAACCATCAAAATTCAGATTAAACATGGCCTGATTCATCCCTAGTTCTCTCATTACCTTTACCAGGTCTGCATATGACTGTCACTTATTTATGGTCTCAGATATTACATATGGGAAATGAAAAGTCCCCAGGATAATGTGGACTAGGAAAAGAGAGAGAAAAGAAGGCCATGCATGACAGCCTTCATCTCCAGAGACAAAGATTTTCCAGATTCCAGCTGCAGACAGGGAGGAAGTGTTTCATTACTCCTAAAGTGACAGTCCCTAGAGGGCATTAATCATCTTTAGAAATAGACCCTTGACCCAGAATGTTAAATTTCCAAGCCCTCAAACTGACACTTTCACTGATTGATAGAACATCCCCAAAAATCTGCCCACAAAATCATAATAACCCAAAACCCTAGACCACCCATCATAATTACCTACATAAACCCAGTCCCGTTCTTTGTTTGGTGGCTCATTTTCCACCAGGAAAGTGGATCCACTAGTGTCATTTCATCCCTGCATTCCCTGTTCCTCTGTGAAACTTCATTCATGAATAAATGGCCGAGCTGATTCATGAGGTTTGAATACTACCAGGTCTTTTTGTGCTAAAATTTTGGTCCCCTAAAGCCCTTATGGGAATCCAGAGCCAGGTAACATCCCTGCAAGCCCATCCCTTCCCCCACAATCAGTTAGAATGCTAAGGAGGCCTGGAGACTGACCATGATCTGCAGTCACCTCCAAGGCTCTCTAAAATCTGGGAGGACCACCAGCCACCACTCATAGGAGCTACAGCTGAATCTCCAAACTGACTACGTCCCCTAACCCAGTTGAACATGGGCCTCCCATGCCTTTTGTTGTCCACTTTATGCAGGAGACCTTGGGTGTGAGAGAGAGATGGAGGGCACAGGACAACTGAGTCCAGCCAGCCAGGGCAACTCTGGTTCTGTTTGAAGGTTTTGGGTCTGAAATCTAACTCTGATAGCCCTCAGGGTTACCAGATGTCAAACACCTACTACTCTTTTGGGACTTTATGCCATGTGACCAGTAAAGGAACTTATATCACACCCTTTGTTGGCATTAAAGTAGGCCTATTTCTGCTCCATCCCCAATCTTGTGCACCCAACAAACCTCATGAGTCAGGGACTTACTTGCCATTTTCCTTCTGAATCCACCACCAGCCTTACCATTTATTAACCCGGACCCTGTCCCTCATGTATTTCCTCTCTGCTGGACAGAGATGCCACCCTGAGGCTAATTGCGATGCTGCCCCTTACCACTGGGATTGAAGGAATGAAGCTTCCCCAGTCCCTTGTGGGGAAGTTCAGTCCAAGACTGGCATACCAGGAGGCATAAAGATTGCAGGGGATGCTTTGCACTTTGTTGTCACCTTTTCTGTTGAGCCTCTCCAAGGATGGGAACTACCCAAACAATTCCCAGAAACACCCCTTTGGGCTGTCTCTCCACCAATTTAAAAATCCTCTGTTCCCATACTGACCACCAAATCAAATGCCTCATTAGGCTCAGCACTCAAATCTGGTCACAGTACAAATAGGTTAGCCAGCACAGGTGGCCCCAAAATAGAACTCTGTAAAAGAGGTTCCACAAGCTTTAGAAAAATATTTAACCTGAAATGGCAAGTACTTGGAACTCCCCTACTTCTGGTCCTTTACCTTCCTCCATTCAAACCCCTCCCTATACCAACCTTGTACTACATTACAGCTACTAGTGACTAATTTATCATCCATGGTTCCAGAGGCAGCTGATGACCCCCTCCTTACAGATCTTGAGGCTGCAGAGCCCCAATGGCCTCTGTCTCCCCTTTGAGTTCCCCTCCCCAAAGCTCCATTGATCCCCCATCAGATCCTCCTCCCTAGAGTCCTATAGATCCCCCATCAGACTCCACAAACTCCACCCTCTCCCTCTCCTTTGCCATCCCCTCCTGGACAGAGTCAAAGAACCCTCCCAGGAAGGAATATATTCCCTTTCTGGAAGTAGCAGGGGCTGCAGGAAACCTTCAATTTAATATCCCCTTCTCTATGACCGATATGTCCCAAATAGAACACAAATTGTGTTCATTTTCTGAAAACCTTGCCAAGTTTAGGAAGGAATTCACCCATCTGACTCAGGTATACCACCTCACTTGGGCAGACATATTATATATCAACTTCCACCCTGACCACTGATGAATGTGCCACATCTGGCAGGCTGCTAGAGATGCAGCTCTCTTGCGTGGCCAAAATCCCAAAATCTCCCCAAGAGCAGATGCTGCTGTTTCCTCAGTTGAACCTGACTGAACATACCAACCTCAGAACCTGGGGTTATCAGGTTACAGCATATGGTTACTTGCCTCCTTGAGGAAATGTCAAAAAATTCCCACACTCAAGTAAAGTGGGAAAAGATAAAGGAAATCACCCAGGGACCTGATGAAAATACTGCTCTATTTTGGCCTTACTGAGGCCACCACCATATACACAAATTTGGATTTCAGCAGCCCTGGTGGCAGTCTCTCTATACATTTTAATTTTATCAGCAGATCTGCACCTGATCAGCAAGAAACTCAGACACTTAGAGAAGGGCCCCAAGGCCTCCCAGAAGCAATTTGTAAATACTGCTTTCCAGATCTTTAGCAAGAGGGAAGATAAGGCCAAACAGGAGAAGGGAAAGCATTGGCTCCTGGCCTCAGCCATCCACAGACCCCAGAAAGCCACTGCTGCTCATGACCTCACCAGACCATCTAAACTGAGTCTCCTGGGCCCTGTTTCCAATGTGTACACACTGGACATTGAACAAAAGCTTGTCAAAATCCAAGGCCCCCAACCAAGGCCTGCTCCAATTGTGGACTATGGGAGCACAGGAAGGTGGACTGTCCCCAGGGAAAAACACCTCTCCCCTCAGTGCAGCCAACTTTGTAAGTCCCCAAATACCTCTGAGGAACCCAAGCAGCAGGCAAATATTGTCCCTTCTGAAGAGATTTTAAGGGCATAACTAACTGGTAAATGTCCTCCCTTAACTCTGACCAACCCAACAGCCAATGGCATGTCTCAAGAAGAGGCATAATAATGTTCCTTAATTCTCTTCATCCTATTCTGACCTGATTACGAACCAGGGAAAAAAGTTAAATATCCCTAGGCAGCCATTTCTCTGGCCACTCCTCCTGAAGCCTGTGTGTATTGGAATGTAAACAGCAAAAGTCAGAGGCCCAACAGGGGACCAACCTGAGACTGAAGAAAAGAGTGTCTGTTTTAACTTCTGGGAGGCAACACAGAAAAATTGTTTTATGACTTTCTCTCTCTCTCCTTTCCTCTCTCCCTCTCTCTCATACTGCTATACTGAAATAATTGATGGCCTTGTCATTTTTTCTAGGACTCTTTTTTTTTTTCCTCAAAGTCCAAACTTTTTGAGCTCATAATTTTGATCCTACATACCTAGGTTAATGTTTTTCTGATCAGTCCTATTTTTAGTGTTTTTTAAACATCTATAATATTGCAATGGAGATTTACCTATGAAAAGCTACAAGGTCTTTGCTTTTGTGTTATGTGTTTATCAGGTTTTCTGTTTATATATGTGAGCATGTCCATATATCATGTACATGATATCAAAATTGACCCACAAATAATGAGCACTCATGAATTAAAATAAAAAACATGGATCCAATACCTTTAATTCACATAATTTAAAAGGTTTGATTTAAATTGTGTAAACAAATAAAGGCAAAGATGTCTTTAAAAATTACTTAGCTCACAACTGTCTGTAGATGGTCTAACTAACATGATGTTTATTATAAAATGCCTAATATCCATTGTCTAGGATATTTAGAAGAAGTCTAGGACTTCTCCTCAAGAAGAAAGAGATGGCAAATACTGTTCAATACATTTATCTGAAATCTTTGTTTTACAATAAAAGAGGCAGATTGGATTTGACATATTTGAGATTAATCATGAATGAGTTTTCTAGAGACATCTGATTAATTTACAAAGTTCAAATTCTAATGGTTCATATAATATCAAGTACTCCCAACTTCTTGAATTCCATGGGATGATATACTTGAGCATTGTTTGTGTTTTCATAAATTGGTAACGAAATGGATGCAATTCTATGTACAAAGGGTCCAAATGCTTCAACTATGTTTTCAATTAGAGTGCTATAAATAACATAAAGTATTTCCTCTTATTAAAATGCAATAATTTATCTAAAGGGAAACACTGGACAAATAACACTAAAGGGCAGCACACAACACAAGACAAAGAGATATCCAGGCAGCTCCATGCAAAGCATGCTTGGGCAACAGCATTTCATTGACCATAAGAATGATGGGAAGCCAAAGGAGTCAACATATAAGTTCCAATGGCTCAGAGTAAAAGAGAGGTCATTGCACAAGAGAGCTTTGCACTTTGAAAAACATGAGGCTCTCAGAATTTCCTTCCTGCTCTCTTTAATGGTCAACTATATTTACATTATATTTGATCATCCATACCCTTAGTCTTACATCCACAGATTCAACCAGCCACAAACTAAAACTATTCATGGGAAAAAAAACCTTGTCTGTACTCAATATATGAAGACTTATTTTCCCTATCACTATTACCTAAACAATACAGTATACAGCATTTACATTGTATTAGGTATTGCAAATCATCCAGAGATGATTTAAGGCATACAGAAAAATGTATCTGGGTAATATGTAAATATTCTACTATTTTATATAACGGACTCCATCTTTAGTATTTACAGGGGATCCTGAAACAATTCCCCTATCGACACTGGTGGACGACTATAAATGAGAAATATTGTCTGTGTCCGACAAGGACAGGTGATCCACTGGAAGAAAAGAGTGGATTCTTGCACAGGAGTGAAAAATGTTTCTTCTTTCACCAATTTGGAAATGAGTTTTAAACACAGAAGGAAACAGATTTCCTCTGGGCATTGTACACTACCAGACATAACTCTGAGGTACTGGCAAAAACAAAAGCGTCTGGCTCTCCCTGCCTTACAGAGGACTCAGGATAGGACCTCATTTTCCAGGTCAAGATGTTGAGGGAGTTTAATCAGCATCTTTGCTGCAGAATCAGTGCATCACCCTGTCCTCTGAGACCTACAAAGAATGGACTGTGGACCCCTTCCTTGCAAGTGTTTTAGTCAGTCTTTTCATCATTGTTAAAGAAGAGCTGGCAAGAAAAATGTAAAGGAAGATAAGTGTTTATGGGACTAATGATTTCAGAAGTCTGAGTCTGTAGACAGCCAACTCCATTGCAGTGGGCCTGAGATGAAAAAGAACATTGTGGTGGAAGGTTGTGAAGGAGAAAAGTAGCTCAGGACACGGCAATTAGGAAGCAGAGAAAGAACACTGATCACAAGGGATAAAATGTAAACTTACAGGCATGCCTCAGCAACCCACCTCCTCCAGCCACATCTTCCTTCTTATATTTACCACCCAGTTATTTGAATCAAGTAGTCGAATTCATTGATTAAATGAAGACTCTCAGAACCCAGTCATTTTACCGCTAAACTTTCTAGCATTGTCTTACACTTAAACTTTTGGGAGACACCTCATATCTGAATCATAACAGTTTTATTAATTAGCCCACCAACACTGAAGAATGGAACAGAAACTCAGTTGGATGGGGATGAAGTCAGAGTTGTTGCCGGTCACCTCTGAACTGGATCCTGGAGTCAGGTGGAACACTTTTGTCAGATGTCATGGGAAACAGAGATATATGGCTTCAACAAGTGTCAGAGAGGGCCAAAGATTTCTCAAAAGCTGAGGCTGACCACTGTATTGGACACAAAGGGTCATCTGCACTCTTCTTTGCCTCTTTAGGGAGTCATGTAGACACAAGGGGAATTGGAGTTTTTTTGTTTGTTTGTTTGTTTGTTTGTTTGTTTTGCGGTGCTGGGGATTGAACTCAGGGCCTGGAGTTGTTTTATTTTAAAAGCAGGAAAAATTTATGATGTGGGCCTGCCACCAAACACATTCATTCTCCCACCCAGCAATTATTTCAAGGTGAAAGAAAGGCTGAGAGGGAACAAGAGCAAAGGCAATATTAATCTTTAATTTATTCACAGATATGTCCACTACCCTTAACAGATTTTTGTTGTCACTGAAATGTCTCCATGATAATCCCACCATGATATGAAGATGGAGCCTCCCTTGACTGGGATTTCATTTAGTAGCCATTGAATACTCTCTCACAACAAGCATATACTAACACCCACTGCTTCAAGTCCCTCTATACCAGACTCTCTGAGCAGTAGCAGGCCGCTGAACAGAACCTATGTAGACACAGAAACATCCATGCAAACTCTAAGATGCATCCATGGGCTTTGCTATCTGCCTCACAGATTAGCATTTCTCAGTCAGGGCAGTGGTGACACCCAGAGGCCATTGGACCTGTCTAGAGGTATTTTTGATTGTCAAAACTTGAGGGCATGCTCCAAGATCTTAAGTAGTTAGGGACCATGGATGCTGCTAAACACATCATAAGGCATCTGGTCTCTATTGGTAATCCTACTGAGGCTCAAGAACCCTGGTCTAGATCATAAGTGATACACAGGAAGGCTCTGGGCTTTTCACAGTTCATTTTTTCCCCAAATATTTAAAGCACAGTGAATGTCTCATAGTAAGTGAGGAAGTGAGGAAGGAAACAAAAGAGGAGAAGGAGACACATGGCATATTCTCAGGAGAAACTGAAAGCCTGGAGGCAGGAGAATTACTAATTTAGGCCTGATTGTTGTGCTACAGTCTCTCTGTCAAAGAGTTTGACAATCTTCCCAAAAATGTCCCAGTCCAAGTCCAGTTGTCAGTGTGGAACCAGATGCCCCTTCTTGAATAGCAGGCAAGGTTCCTCCTAAGAAGTTATGCCCTGTTGATAAAGTGGCCTTTCCTTCTTCTCTGTCCCAAGCAAGCCCAGTGAATCATTGAGCCCTTGATCTTCATGCACACACACACAAACTAACATGTAGAGCCATCAGAATCCACTGCCCCATGCTGAAGCTGGTGTCCTGGGAAGGTGTCATGCCAGCTGCAAGAAAAACCTATTGAATTCTGATCCCGTACATTCCAGAGTGGTCTGTGCAGTGCTTCCAAGATGCCATTAGAGAGAAGAAATGCTCCAGTGAGACACAATGTCATGCAATGCCAGCCACTGCCCTCTCCTCTCTGAGACGTCTGTCCTTGTCCCAAGCATCTTGAGCCCACTCCAGGCAATCACCTCCTGGTCACAGATTGAGGATCAAAGGACAGAGGACAGACTTAGTGCTCTTAATTCTTGGCTCTGCTGGCTAGGTTTTATGTCACGGTGGAAGTTTCTCCATAAAAACAAAGTCCTGCTGTTCTGCAGTCACCTAGAAGTCTCTTAGGTGTCCATGAAGCATGCAACATAGAACACCAGAAAGAGGCTGTGGTCTGGAGGGACAACAGAGTAGGCTTTCAAGGAAAACTTGCAGAATTACAACTTCTTCCTTTCTGGGGATGGAAAGTGATTGTGTTAGCTATGCCTGTTACTATTGGTTCCCTGTTTCATTAATATTGGGGTTTTGCTGACTCACAACTGAACTATATTCATAGTCCCAACTTTTATTATCACTAAACTAACTTTAGTTTATTTTTCCCTCTTAAATTCCTTTGCTAAATATCTTCACTGTCCTGATGACTTTTGCCTCTTATTTTCTTGGTGCCTACTGTATCCTTATCCTTAGGTTTTCTGCACAACTCTTCACACCTTGAGTGCCTCTCTGCTGAGATTCACTCTCCAGTTAGGTTGCATGCCCAACTTTCTGGACCTCAGACACCTGAAATCTGGATTTGTGTTTGCTCTTTTCTCTTGCTGTTTCCTCATGGGGATTGCCAAGGCTTTGTCCCTCACTTCCCCCTCTGCTGTGTGAGTATGGGAAATCTGATTTTGTCTTCCAGATCTCAATCTCATTCTCTTTTCCCTCACTTTGCCCTTAGTTGCAGGTTTCTTGTCACCATCCTCTGGGTTCCATAGATCCATCTCCTTGGAGGTTTTCATGGGCTTCTTCTCTTGTCATAGCCCCTTTTTAAATTTTATTTTCAGACAGGATCTAACTAAGTTGCCAAGACTTGCCTCAAACTTCCAATCCTCCTGCTGTAGTCCCAAGTCACTTGAATTACACCCACTGCACCCAAGGCAGGCCCTCCTGGGGATAGCTAATTCCTCAAGATAGTCAGCCATCTCCCCAGCATGTTCACCTTACCCAAACTAACCATTCTATGTCCCACACCACCAAGGTCCTCCCTATTGTGCTTCCAGACTCCCAGGCCACTGTCCATGTGCCCTAATCATACCAAGTCCAGGAGCCAGAGAACCAGGTTTGGCCCTTGTCCCCTAGACCCCACTGAATTCATTAAAACATACTAATCCTAAACCTGCTTATGCCACTGGATCTTTACTTCCTGCACAAATTCAGTAAAATCTCTTTCCCATGTTCTCCTTCACCTTCCAAATTCTCTGCTTCCTGACCAACCTTGGTGCTTCCCACATGGCCCTGAACTTTTTCTGGGAAACTGTAGCTCTCTGTGACAGTCAAATCTGTTTCTTTGAGTCTTACCATTGCAGATTAAAACAAACCCAAGTTACACTTATAACAATGCCAAACCACAAAGCATCCCAAAAGGGCCAGGGCAATTGCATCCATAGCTTGCACCCTTGGTCCTGGGTCATGGGGGCACACCCAGCCCTCTGCTTCCAGCCCATCTTAATTCTAGGGAACAGGAAGTGCTGCCAGAAGTGGGAGGGTTAGAAGGCTGATGCAGTTGGGAAGCAGGAACTCTGCAAGCCCTGTTTCTGTTGCACACACTTTTCTGCCTTGGCTGCAAACTTGGTTCACAGGAAAGGCACTGGAGGAGACAGAATCCCCAATACTCAGGAGTGTAGCTAGTCTTGAACCTGATATTCTAATGTTAGTTCTCTTCCCACCTCCTCAGTTACCTTCTCAGTGGACACTAAAAAGCATCAAAAAAGACACACCTTTTTCTTTTCTGGGTGTCTACAATCAGATTAAAGTTTTTGTGAGAAGAAAACATCCTCTCACCACTTGATGAGCTCTCCTCCTCCAGATTGGTATTAGGGCCAAATTCTGCCACCCTTGGGACTCAGGACTAGGAGAATATGGTCATCCTGCCTTGCCCAGGATGAGTACCTGTAAAAATCTAAAGGACATTCCTGCTACAGTACCACAGGCACTGCTCCTTCTAGTTGCATCAGGATTTCCTGGACCCCTGGGCATTAGGAAACTCATGTCCAGCCCCATAGATCTCAGGGTCTGGCTACCTGGACTGGAACTGGCCAATTCTGGATGCCTGTCTGCTGGGACTGTGAGTCACTGAGGTCATCATATAAAGGCTTTTTGCAAAGCAGTGAGAAAGATCTTGTTCTTGGAGAAGAGACCAAAACAGGGCAGAAGTAGTCAGGGCCACGTGTGACTCTGGAAGGATCATGAAAAAGTGTTCCACACTGAGCACCCTGAGTCTGACACTGTTGGGACTGGGGTGTGGCCTGAGAAACTGCATTTCCATCAAGTACTCTGGTGGAACTGATGCTGGTCTGGGACCAATCTTTGGAACCCTTGCTCAACCATAATAAGACTTAGTCTGAACTGCATCTTCTTAAATGATAGGGTACAAAGAGATGTGTTGGGAACATGAGGTTCAGGGAATGACTTCATAAACTGGTCTACCGGACAGACTCCCACATGCTTTCTCTTCCAAGAAACAACTCACCTGCATTCCTGCCTGGCCTAAGTGTGCAGGCTATGTCACATTCTTCTGAAAACTACCTGTTGCTGGCAGGAGAAATGTAGGCCTGAAATAATATTGATAAGAGGTACCCAAGTTACCCTGAAGAGGGAGATTTATGTGACTCTTTCCATAGACCAGATTCCAGAACTTGGGAAGTAAAGATAATTTCTCCCAATCATAAAATCTGTAAGAATTTATGGTTAGAAATCCAATGAGAACCAGTCAACATGGGCCAAAATGACATAGAGTTGTCATGGCAGTTGGAGCGGGACAGTCTGATGTCATACAGCTGTAAGTCAAAAGTCAAGAGGTGGACCTGAGTGGGACTCTGTGGGAACTTCTCTGGGACACCCCCCTCAATAAAATGGAGTGGAGGAGAGGTACACTGTCTCATCTCTGAGTGGACCCACTCTCTTCCCTGAGAGTGTCCCTTTACCTTGTCCTATATCTTCAATAAACTTATCACTGTTATTTTGGGTGGCATGTCTGAATCTTTCTAACTTGATCACAAAAATCAGGGTTTGAAGGGGGGTTTTCATAATGCCCTAATTTTTGAGAAGGCACCAGTCCTATATCACTAAACATTTTAAGAATTATGATCTATTGGTCTTGCTCCAGTTATGCTGTTAAGATTTGGGGGTGGGTGGGCTGGGGATGCAGCTCAGTTGGTAGAGTACCTGCCTCCCATGCACAAGACCCTGGGTTCAATCCCCAGCACCACAAAAAATAAATAAATAAAAGATTTTGGGGGCATCAGTCTCTAGCTCTTTCAGGAAAAACCAAAGGGAAAAGTGTAAGATATAGCTAAACACCAGAACTGTCTTTCTCCTCACACTTCAGCATGTAGGTCCACCAGGAGATAAAGTTGGACCTGGTTCCTTAGCATTCAAATGGTCACTGAGGCCAGGATGCACCTTATTCACAGTCCCCAAGGCCAGGTTTTAGATGCCTCCACAAGATAGACTTAAATTTCCTTCATATTTTACACAGATTTGCAAGTGAGATGTTTCATGCTAGAGATTTACGTACACAAATGGGAAGCCTCTGCACTGTACAGCTAGCATGATTCCATAAGAGGATCATTGCCAGACAGCAGTCTCCAGGACATGGGGCTCTGTAGGACCACTGGTCCAAAAACAAAACAAAACACTGTGTTCAGTCAATCAGAATGAGCACTACTCTCAGGTCCTCCCTTCCATTCTGTTCGGCCTTATCAAACCACAAGAACATTTGGCCAATCAGGAGTGATCTTTACCCTGACACTACACCAAAAGGAATCCTCAACATAGCTATTCCTGTTCTACTCATTCAAGAAATGTGCTTCACTTGATGTTATGAATATTCATTGTAGACTTGGTAAAATGATTTGCATAAAATTAGAAACTAATATTTGGTTATAAATGTATGCCCACTGACAAAAATGTATATATAATACAAAAAACAATCAAGAAGTTTCTGAGTTAATTTATCCTATGAATCCGAGAGCCACGATGCCTAATCCCCATAGAAAGGCTTTATTGTGAAATCCTAAGAAAATTAATACATACAATCTGATCTGGATTATATTCATCTTTATACCAGCCTAGTAGCAAAATGTAACTTTGAAACTTCTCTGCCCACAAAGGCAGAAGAAAGTATCTAGGACTCTCAAAATCCATGCTCCAACATATGACCAGAATTGGGTCATTCTCAAGGTTTGTGTGGACTTAATCTTATTTTTCTCATGTTTTTTTATTGGTGCATTATAGTTGTACATAATGCTGGGATTTGCTGCTGCATATTCATGCATGTACAGTATATAGCACTATAATTTGGTCAATATCACTCCCCAGCATTTTCCTCCTCCCTCCCCACCTCCCTACCCCATGGTAATTTTCTCAACTGATCTCCCCTTTGATTTTAGGACATCCACCCCAGCTTTGTTTTCATTTTTCCTTTCTTGCTTCTATATATTACATAAAATCCTTAACCTTGTGAATTTTACTTACTTCACTTAACATGATGGTCTCCAGTTCCACCCAATTTCCTACAAATGACATAATTTTATTTTTTCTTTATGGCTGACTAAAACTCCATCTGGCATATAAACCATATTTTCTTTATCCATTCATTCATTGATGAAAACTTAGGCTGGTTCCAGAGTTTGGCTGTTGTGAATTGCACTGTCATTAACATGGGGATGTATGTAGCCCTGTAGGATGATGACTTTAAATCTTCAGGATACATATTGAGAAGTCCTGTAGCTGGGTCCTATGGTGGTTCCATGCCTAGTCTTTTGAAGAGTGTCCATACTGATTTCCAACGCAGTTGTACTATTTACAGTGCCATCAAGAGTGTAAAAGTGTTCTTTTTCTCCACATCCTCTCCAGCATTTCTTAATATTTGGCTTGTTGACTGCCATTTTGACTGGTGAGAGATAAAATTTAGTGTAGTTTTGATTTGCAGTTCCCTAATTGGTAATGATGCTGAATTTTTAAAACATATTTGTTGGCCATTTGTATTTCTTCTTTTGAGCAATGTCTATTTAGTTCGCTTTCCTATTTACTAATTGGGTTATTTGATTTTTCTGAGATTTAATCTTCTCTTCCTTGTTACTGTTCTGTTCTCCCTCCATTACTACAACAGAAAAGGAATTGAGAAAAACAATATGTTAGTACTCTTGGTTTCAATTCACTGAAAACCAACTCAAAAGAACATAGGCAAGGGTGAAGGGTTGTTTTCTTGTGCAAGTAAAGTCCCTGGTGGTAGTTCTGACTGCAGGCACTGCAGGTTTCAGTGATTCACCATCTTTCATCCCTCTTTTCCCATTCCATTTTGTGGCCTTCCCTGTAGTCCCAAGGTAGAAGTAAGGCTTATGTGCTCACTTCATACCAGTCATTTGCAGGCCTCTGAAACAGTCTGTTTGGAACAGGTCAACCCAGCTTGGCAGGCCAGGTGCCTCCTTTTTCAGGGGACTTTCACACTCTGACTTGTTAGGCCAAGTCATCTGCCCCACTCACCCCACGTGGGGGGAAATGCAGAGGGGGGGAAATCCCAGAAGCATGCAGGAGATTCTTCTGAAGAAAAAGCAGGTACAGGAGAGAGATAACAACCTCTGGGCTGACTCCACCATTTGATGTGCAGGAGAATAGCTGTCCCATAGAGCTGGGAAGCTTTCATCTATGTCAGGTCGTGGCGCTGTCCAAGAAACCAGGGACCAGAACATCAACACTTCATAGATGAGGAGACCAGGGCTCAGAGGGAGTTAATCTTTCCGTCTGTCACTGGCCTTGAAAGTGGCATAGCGAGAATGTGAAGCCAAATCCAGTCTCCAAAGGTGTGTTTTGAGTCAATCTTCGCCTCCCAGCTCATCTCTAGTCTTCTTCAAGTACAATAAGATTATCATAGACCTAGAGTAGGAAGAGGGGAAGTGGGAAGGATGAAGGCTCCCTGACAGCACCTCAAAGAGGCCCTGCACCAGTCAGTGTGTTGCTGATTTTGGGAGGCTTCCTGCCTGTTCCTCTCTTCCAGAGGTTTCCTAACATTTATTTCCACATCACCTTTGCAATTTTGGTACTTGTATTATTTGTTTGTTTGTTTGTTTCCTTGTTTTTCTTAAGTCAACTTTCCTGTTATACTTCCAAATATGTATTTGAAACCTCAACGGATTGTGGAAATTGTCAATCAAAAGAAGTACCAGTTGCCTCAATTAAAAATCAATTTCAAAATCTCATAGAACTTCTAAGTCAAATACTGGCCATCTGTGCACCATTCAAAATTGTCCCACATCTGAGGCAGGGATTTAAGACTCACTTTGGAGGATTAGAGCTACTAGGTCACACCACAACACAAGTGATCCCTGTGCTCCTCTGCCACATGCAGTTTTCCAGGCATTCCTGTAATGTCCCTTGCACTCTGAGAGCAAGGTGAGTAAAATCCCAGTTCTGCTTAAAGAGGAGGCCAGGATGATCCACCCAAAATGTGACCAGTCCACACACCTCACCAGCAGCCCCTGGTTTTGGCCGTTGTTTCCCTAGTTTCTGACCACATACCCTTGCAGACATATGATCTTTTTCATGGAGCATGGTGTCTTCAAACACCTTCTTGCCTGACCATGTAGTCAGATCATAACTCCCAAATTACCTCTTCTGTGATTATTGCATATTATGTGTTTAGGAAGAAGAAACCATGTTTGCACAGTGTCCCCAGGAATCCAGTTTGCAGTACTGGGATGACCACAGTCACATCTTTGCCCACAGTCCTTCTGTCGGGCTGCTGCTCTAATGTCTGCCAGGGAACAATATCCATGGGAACACAGAGAAGCCACCAAGTACAAAACAAGAAGGGCCTTTGAGAGCATGCAGGAGAAGCCACTCACTGTGCAGAGAAGGAAGCCAGACCTGAGGATCCTTTCTCCTGATCTTGTGTGAACAGCTAAGGCAGAGTTATATTGGATCAGTGTCTCCTGACTCCTGGTCCAAGTTTTTCTTTTATTTGGCTAAGAATAGTTCCACACCAGATTACACTGAGCTCCTAGCTCCAAGGACAGAGAGTGCAAACCCTTACTGTACAAAAATCTAGTCTCTGGGGTGCAGCCATGTAGTCATAATGACATTCTCTCACCTGGGAGATGAATCACATGACCTACTAGATGCTAATGACCCTATAGAAATAGAAATAAAACACTTTGGTCAACTAAAAAGATATAAAGAACCCCACCTCACACTGACCTCATTCTGAAGACTCCAAGACTTTTGATTCTCTGGATTGGGAAGGCTTCATGTGACTACTTAAATCAGATGCTGCACATAGAGTTAATTTCCTATTTCTCAGAAAAAAAAAAAATGGAGCCACTGTGCCTTCCAGAAGACTGGCTGTGCCCTGAGCCCTTTTGTCTCACACTTACACTCAGCTCCCTGCTGAGCCCTGTTCCACAACTGAGTTTCAGTCTAGCTACTTCTGGCTCCTCTCTTGGTGGGGGTCACCAGGAGGGGGAACTGTATCACGCCTGCCAAGATTCAGCACAACTACACCAGAAAGAGAGCTGAGCAGGGGTGAGAAACACAAAAGAGCAAAGGGACAGAGCTCCAAACACTTTAAAGGAAGAGCTTCTGTCAAAAAAACAGAAAAAAGGTAAAGAACCAATAAAATAAAATAAGTAAAAAATACTGAATAGGAAAATGAAACCAAATTGACAGCATCATAGCCTGATTACCAAATGTGTTTAGGTACTTTCCAGTATTTTCTGAATCTCCCTCAGTGGAGGCTGCCAAAGGTGTCAGAGCCTGAGAGGAAGTAGCTTTTCATGGTGCTGCACAGAGGAGTAGAAAGAACCCCACCCCATGCTGCATTCATCCACAGGTGAAGGGATCCCAGGGAGCAGGTAACCTCAAGGCCTCGCAGTTTAACTAGGGCAGAGAGAACCAGCTTGCATTTTAGTGAATTAGTGAGTCTTTATATAGTTATTATTGGCAAGTCTACGGAGTTAATTATAAAATTTTTAAAATCTGGAATCAGATTTTCTGGACTCACAATGAAAGCAACTTATTTTTTCCATAAAGAGGCACTCTGAGCAATAAGTCTTCTCTATATCATGTGAATTTTGCAAAATTCTCTGAAATTTGGGGAGCAAGACACGTGGCTGTTTTTTGATTCAGATCAGCCTTGTTTGCATCAAGATAAGGGCGAGCAGTTAGGTATGCTGTCTCTTTTCCTTGTAAAGTGCAGAGTATCCAGCTGCAATTAAGGATGTACACCTGGGCAGGGCCTGTGTGACTTTTGTAGGAAGGCAGGTGAGTGCACACTTCCTTGGATCCAGGTTGGGGAACCAGGGTGAGCACCCAGGTTGACCTTGTTTTCTGAAAGTCTGCCATCATGTAGCCACTGCAGGTATTTCTCTAAAAATAAAATGGCTTGCCTGTGAGCAAGGGAGTTCAGGTGCTGCTGGATTTTACATAGGTCTGCACTCTCTGACATCTCATCTGTGCTGATTACCTTATTTCACTTCCAGGTGGAATTCAGGCCCAAAATATAGATTAAACTCAGCTGGAGGAAAATCAGGGTCTACTATTGCCATCCAGTTCCTCTACATTAGGAGCAAACCAGACTCTTAGGAGTTTTGAATGAATTTTATGCAGTTCTGTCCTGAGCAGTTCCCAGTTCTGACACAGGCTGTTGAGAAGCCATTTGACATCTCAAAGCCTGTGTTTTCTCATCTCTACAACTGGATGATTTGAGAGGATTCAGCTGGATAATGGTTTCATGGAGGCTATTGATCTAAGTAGGTACTGTTCTTCCACAGCTGACAAACACCTTGAAGTCACTGTGTAGATACCGCTTAACTATCATCAGACACATCAATTTTCTTTTCAGAAACTTATAACCTTGTCACCATGGCACGTCATCCACATGCCCAGATACACTATGTCACATTTTCCTTGTCTGAAATCGAGATTCAAATTATATTATATATATTTATCATATCCTGGTCATAAGGTCTAAGGCCAAATTGCCACATAAGTTTGCTTTTAATGTATTTAAACAATAGAGTCAAGGCTGTGGGCAGATCACAGGGTATATGTCCCCAAGCCCCTGGGAACCTACCTTTCTTGCTTTGCTGATATCTGCAATGGGAAAGAACCTATGACCAGCATCAAGTGGGAAAGACTTTCCTGGTTGGAGTTCCTTGCTCTCAGGGCATTGTCTGCACTGCACTTTGGGCCTGAGGAGAAATATTAGTAAGGAATTGTATCCTTCTACTCTAGCATACAAAGGTGTTAGACCAAGTCCCTTTCCTTGATGTAAAGGGATCCACACTTCTCAAATTTGGAAATGGCTGCTGAACTCAGATATGCTGGGAAGAGTCAAATTTGAGGGTGTTGTTCCAAAAATAGATACATCTCATTAGTAATATTTAGTCACATAAAGGTAATACAATGGAGATATTGGATTATGTTATTAAAATCAATTTCAACATTTCTTTCTACTTTTTAATGTTCATGCTAGAAAATTCTAAATTACCCTGTGCCTTATATATTGCTTTCATTGGACATTGTTGCTTTAGAGGGTTGCTTCAAAGTTCAAACTTCAATCTGTCTCCTAAGAAGAGAAGAGAGCAGAAAAGTTAAATGAAAATTTTTCAGTAGTAGTCATTTTTTACTTATGAATAATATACAGGCATAAATACTCCATAAACTGAAACAACCTTATATGCAAGGTTAAATGCAAATGTTCTGCTGATTGGGCTAGATCCCACATCTGTGAGCAAATCCTGCCTTCAAATAGCAGCAGCCTGAAGCTCTGGGGTGAAAGTCGCAGGCCTCAAAATTAAAACAAAGGTGTAATGAAAGATCTCTCATTCTGGCTTCATTCTTGCCTGGAGTAGATATCACCCCCTGTCTTTCAAAAAGAAGGCTCACTGGTCTCAGACTAGGGGAGAGCGGGGGACTGATTGAAGCCCTGTCCAATCAGGAGCACGTGTTGAGAACTGTCCAATCCTGTGCACAGCCAGTAATGAGCAGGCAGCTTCTGCAATCTTGCTGGGGGTCTTTTTCTCCTGAGTCCGTCATTCCTGCCTTTCAGGCCTAGGCTTCACTGCCATGCTTGGGATCCCTAGGGTGCTCTGTCATGCAGGTAGTGAAGATCCCTAGGTCTGGCTCCAGAGCACTAGGAAATGGTGAGTGTGCAGTGGCATCTTGAGCCTGCAGGGACATCGTCAGGACAGCAAGATTGGCTGTGGTGGGAACAGAAATTGGCAGAGCAGGACTCCAGGCATTCTCTGGAGGCTGCACTCCTGAGCCCTCCTCTGGGGCAGTGCCCCCTCAGTCCCACTGGCCAGCCAGGTGGGGAGCGTGTCAGGGGCCAAGTGCCCTCGCAGCCTTTTCCATCCCCTCAGGGTGTCCTCAGACCCTGCTGCAAGTCCTAACTGACTAGGTGTGTGTGGGCAGTCCAGCATCTTCCCAGAGGGCATGGTGATTGACAGGTGAGACAATTGTCTGGATAAAATCTCCAAATGCCATTTTTCCACAGGAGAGGAGAGGAGCTGTGGTTTATAGGGACCTTGGTTATTCCTAAACTAGGCAGATTTCAATCTTCCTTCCTTCCCTCCATCTTTCCTTTCTTCCTTCCTTCTTCCCTCCCTCCATCCCTCTTTTCTTCCCTTTGTTACTGGAGTTTGAACAGAAAGTTGCTTTACCACTATATCCCTGGTAATTTCTTTCTTTCTTCCTTTCTTTTTTTCTTTCTTTTTTTCTTTTTCTTTTTTTTTTTGGCAGTGTAGCTAAGTTCCTGAGATCAGCCTTGTTATGGTTTGATGTGTATAGACATTCCTGTTGCAATTAAGTATAAAATTTATACATACACATGGATTCGCATATGGATTTTGTTTATATTGTGATTCTTTGATAATGTTAATAATAAAGTTTCATAATATATATGTATCAGGTGATGATAACTACTTATTTTCCTCTTATAATTGAAAAGTTTCTTGACTAATTCTACATGTATTTAACTTTGTGGATGAATTCTAAAACTTTATGCTTTGGTTCCTTCTTTCATTAAAAGTAAAGCATGCTGATTTTTTTTATTAGTGCATTATAGTTATACATTATATTCAGGTTCATTTAGGTGTAATCATACAAGCATGGAATATAATTATCTCCACTTCAGTACCCAGCACTTCCCTTTGCCCTCTCCTCCTACCTTCCCCTATCTTCCTTCTATTTATTTATAGTTTTTTAAATTGCTGCTTTATAGATACACATTAAGGCAAGATTCACTGTGATATATTCATATGTGTATGGAGAATGTTTTTAGATGTTGATATACCTTTAGTTGATTCATTTATTTATATGTGGTGCTGAGGATTGAACCCAGTGTGCCTCACACATGCTAGGCAAGTGCTCTACCACTGAGCCACAACTCCTTCTCAAGATGCACCTTGCTTGAAGTAAAATGTGGCAGTAGTATTCTGGGGATCACCAGGGGCACAACTCCTTGCCTGGCCAGTGTATAAATCAGAAAGGAATGACAAATTTCAGGATCATCTTTGTTTTTGGATCTCCGCCCCCACACACAGATACATACACACAAACACACACAAATAACTGCATATTTCAATTCTAGATATATTGATGAAAGACATAAAGATGTGAATTTGGGATTATTGGGCCAAATAATTGGAACCCTGAAAGTACACATGTGTACAAAGAGTGTGAATCACACATTCCCTGTCACACTAGTGTTTTATTTCATTTTTGCACAAGAGCAGTTTTTCTTTTTAATCTACTGAATGCTCCAAAATCAGCTTTTTGCATGATAGGTACAATGAGAATTAGCATATTATTATCTCATTTCCTAATAAATAAAGTAAAAAAGACATAATTTTTTTCATACTTTGGATTGCTTCTTTTCAGTTTGATAAATTTAGGCCAAAGAGCAGTGTTTCTTTTTTTCCTTCATTCTTTTGTTGCTGTTGCTTTTTTCTTTTGTTATTTAAGTTGTATAACAGTATGTTTATCAGTACATATAAAGAGGAGAATCAGTGATTAAACTGAGCAACTTAACCTATCCATCAGAATGTATATTGCATATCCATAATGGTGTATTACCCAGACATGAATAAAAATAAAATCCTGTAATGTTAAGTAAAATAGATGGCATTGGATGATGGAACGTTAAGTGAGGAAGCACACACAAAGTATCACATCTCTTATGTTATACTTGATAACTAAAATAAAATTTATGTGAAAACAGAATACTGATTACTATGGCCTGGGAGGGTGCTGGGGCATCAAGTGTGGAGTAAGGGTATATGAATGTTATTAATATATGTGAATATATGTGTGAAATATCACACTGAATCCCATTAATAGGTACACTTGATATGTTAATAGAATTCATCATCTCACATAATTTCTTCATTCTGTATTAAGAACACCTGAAATTCTACCGCCTTTGAGATTTTCTGTGTGAGATACAATACTATTAACAATAGTCCTCTAATAAACACCATTCTTTTTCTTTGCATTCATCTGATTTTTTTCCTGGGTTCTACACACAGTATGCAATGTATTTCTTTCTGTGTCTGGATAATTTCAGTGAGTGTGAAGTTCTCCAGCTTCATCAATACTATTGTAAATGGCAAAAAATATTTTTTTCTGGGGTTTGAATTCAGGGTTGCTTTTCCATTGAGGTATATCCTCAGTAATTTTTATTTTTAATTTCTAAAACAGCATCTTGCCAAATTACTGAGGCTGGCCTTGAAAATGTGCCACCTTTCTCACCTATAGCATCCTTCTTTTGAAAGCCAGGTGAGGTGGCCAGTCTTTGCATTTAGTGAGACCCTCTGCAACATAAAAGATCCTGTCTCAAAATAATTTTTAAAAACAGGAAAAGATTATACATGTATGTTTATATATTTGTATGTATACACTCAAATATATATTTATAATATGTATAAATATAAAAATCTGAATATATGTATATATTCATATATGTACATGCATATACATATATACTATATATATAAATAGTGTATAATGTTGTTTTCATGAACATTTAGGTTGCTTTTAATGGACATTTAGGTTGTTTTCATGAAATGGCTATTGTAGATAGTGTTGCAATTAACTTTGGAGTGTAGATATTCCTAAGGGTGGATTTTATTTCCTTTGATTATTGTAGTGTTTAATTTGAGTAGTCAGTGAGTAGATTGAGGCATGCATTGAGAATTGGTATAGAATACCTCTGGGTGTGTCTGAATGTGCTTCCAGAAGGTCGAGTCAGAAAGCAGTGGGGCAGAGCTGTCATTATGTATGTAGTTTCATTCAATAGATTCAATTTGAAAAGAAAAACAGAGAAGGGAAAGCTGCCACTGGCTTGTTCTCCGATCTTCTTGAATGAGTCCTTTTTCTCTGATGTCCCCTGTGGACATCCAACATCAGGTTCTTTGGGGTTTGAATGTGGAATTGCACCTTTGCCTCCACATGGTCTTTTAAGCTTTCATTCTTGGACTGTAGCTACTTCATTGACCTCCTTGATTTATGAGGCTTCCAGCTTCTTGGACTGGACTGTTAGGAGTTTCCATTATCCCAGCCTATAGGCAACAGTTTTGAGATTATTCATCCCATTATCATGTGAGTTGATCTAATAAGTCCCCTTTTATATGCGCATATACATTTGTGTATTCTATTCTGTTTTTCTTAAGAACCATGGATAATACAGGCATATGCTCAGAAAAACATCTCAGTCATATGGTATTTCTAGTTGTAATTTTTTGGAAAACCCCCATATTGTTTTTCAAGATATCTGTACTAGTTTTTATTTCTAGCAAGAATGTCCAAGTGTTTTTTTTTTATTGTAACATCTAAACAATAAAACATTACCTGATCATTGCAGCATATGATATGATCCCAGCCACTGGGGAGGTTAATTTGGGAGAGTCTCTTGAGGACCCAACTTCAAGACCAGCCTGTACAACATAGGGATAGGTCTATCTAAAAATATAATTAAATGTTTAAGAGTAAATTTAACCAAACAAGTGATGAAGTTACATGATGAAAATTATAAGGCATTTTTTAAAAAAATTAAAGATCTGAAAAACTTCAAAAAATTTAATGTTCATGGATTAGGAAGTGAAATATTGTTAAGATGACAATAATCTCCATATTGATCTAAAATTCAGGTTCTTGTTCATCCCTATATTCCCTGAGCCAGGTTCATAGCTAGCATCAAAAAATGCTCATTAGCTGAGTGCTGTGGTGTAATCCTAGCAGCTCAGGAGGTTGATGCAGGAGGATGGCAAGTTCAAAGTCTGCCTCAGCAACTTAGTGAGGCCCTAAGCAACTTAGGGAGACCTTGTCACTAGAAAAGAAGAAAAAGTGCTTGGGAAGTGACTCAGTGTGATGCACCCCTATGTTCAATCCCTGGTACAAAAAAGAAATGAAAACAATACTCACTGAACCAACTAGAGAGGAGGTGCTCTCCTCTCTGAGTGGAGATAGATACTTAGACCTCACTATGGCCCAGATGAAGTTATTTGTAACTTTGTATGCAAACTTGGGTATGTTTTAACATATTTAGGAAATGCCCTTTGCCCTAATTGAGAACCCAGTACTTTCCTTTTCCATCTCTTCCTTCCCTCTGCATACGTATGCTTTGTGCTTCTCCAAAGCTTCTCATCTCTGGGGAAACTTACATACATCATCATTTGTCCAGAGAGTCCAAGAAGAGTGAAAGGATTATTCCAGAGCTTGTAACATTAAGAGTATTCTGAAATCACAGTGGGCAGTGTATTTTGATTTTAATTCTTATAGAGTCTAAGAATTCTTTTGGTTTGAGCTGGTCAAATGTAACATGGGCACAATTGTAAAATTGCAGCATCAGTGAAATTAAAACTTGCAAACAAGGTACAAATTTCCACCCTATACCAAAATAAAGGATTTTAGATTTATATGTTCTTAATGAGCATGACACATTGTTTTCTGGAAGAGCATGTCATCAGTGTAGTTCCACTGGAAGTTGATGGAATATCAGGTGTGTGACAATCTATTGCGTTTACCCCTGGTATGCTCCAGAAGAGGTATAATATAATTTTTTGAGATAATGGCAAACTGAGATGAGTTTGTTGAAATAGACACTGAATGAAACATATTAACCACATTTGATACAGAAAAATATGTACTTATTTATAAAATGGATTAGTAATGTTAATAATAGTATGTCTTGTGTATGGAGGTTCTTATGGATAAGATAGATGTTACCATTACCATAATCTGCCATGCGATGGCATTTTTTCTCTCCAGGTTTGTTAACAGGCAAAACTGGGATGTCAAAGAGAGATAGGATGGTGATCATCACACCTTTTTAAATTACATCTTTCATACTAGGTTTCAGTTCTTGAAAGTATTGTTTCAGTTTATATTGAAGGCCATATGACCTGTTTCACCCAAGAGTCTCTGAATTCCCTTTTTACCTGCCAATTTATAACTACCAAAATCTTTATTTAATTTTAAGTTGTTACTCACTGTGTTAGTTCATCGATGCCTCTGTGAGCTATTTAAAAACAATGGTACAGTGCTTATGTAAAATTATATTGAGGTTATAGGTAAAGGCATGCCTATGTGATAAATAAAATTTTTAGTGATCTTATTTTACATCTAGTAACTTTTATTAACCCATTTGATGTATACATAATAGGGTTCACTTTGACATTGTTATACAAGCATAGAATATGATTCACTTCAATTCTATCCCTAGTCCTTCCCCTTTCCCACCATTTCTTGCTCTTCCTGTTTCTAGTAATGTCATTACCATGTTTGTTTAGTGGGACATACCAATGTAGCAATTATTTGAATCACATTTTGTTACATCAATACAGTTGTGTTAATAGGTATAGTTCAGCAAATAATAAGGTTAACTTAGAACTTATTCTGAACAAGCACAAAAATCCAGTGAATGCCCTTTTATTTTTTCACTATGTAATTATTTAAGACTTTTATTGGTGCATTTTAACTATACATAATAATCAGATACATTAAGCAATATTTCTACATAAGTGTATCAGCCTTCACTCAATCTCCTTCCTCAGTGCTTTCCCTTTCTCTTACCACATCCATCTCCTGATCCACTTCCTCTATTCTGCTGATCTATTATTGCTATTGTTATTTAAATTAGCAGGCTAATATGTGAGATTTAAAGTAAATCCTGGGATTCTAATTGGATCACTTATGGACTTTTGAAAAATGTACATAGGTAGGGCTGGAGGTGTGGCTCCCTAGCAGAGTCCTTGCCTAATATACTTAAAGTCCTGGGTTTAATTCTCAGCACTGAAAAACAAATGTATATAAAATAGTGTCTATAAATTTTACTTCTTTGTATTTGAGGGTTTGAGGGGGTCCATTTTCTCTTCTGGGATAGACTTTTGGCTACATGAAGACATTGAGTTTCTATTTTGCCTCATAGTTCATGATGTGGACCCTCTATGTAGCTGAGGCACAATAAGTTTGCTCAGATTACCATAATAAAATAGCACAGATAGGGTGATATAAACCACAGAGATTTCTTTCAGAAAGTTGTAAGTCCTCGATCAAGGTGTTGGCTGGTTGTTTCTTCTGAGTTTTCTCTCCTTAGAGAAAGACTTCTTCAAGGAAGTCACCATGCTGCTGAGTTCCTGAATGTTTTTTCTTCTGTCCATGTACATCCCTGAAATCACTCCTTCATATAAGAACACCAGTCGATTTGGATTAGGGTCATTATCTTTTGATTTCATTTGACTTTACTTCCTTAAAAATACTGTCTCCAAATTTCTTTGCATTACTGTTAAACACATCAAAATATGAATTTTGGGGAAGAAAACTAATTTCATGAAAGAATGAAAGGTTTTGCTGTTCAGCTTCATAGGCAATCATCTCTAGGAAAAAATTTAGTACTTGAAATGAGGATTTGAGTTCCTGACAGTATTACTTTTGATGCTATCTCTAATATATGCAAGCACATGCGTGCACAGGCACACACACACATGCTTATGCATGAAAAATCTGTGAAGGAAATATTTGAGAATAGTATAGAGGTAAAATCAAGAAGGAAAACCAGTAATCCAGAAGATAAAAATTAGAAAACATTCAAATTTCAATGAGTAGAAAGAATTGTTGAAACACGTTTACATGTCATTATATAATATTTGTATAATATCTGATATTTATGTTTTCTAAAAGATAAATACTGAAGCATGAGAAACAAAAAAAAAACTCATATCAGTACAGACTCTCAGGAGTTTTATTTTATTTTGTTACAAATATTTTGTAATGAAATTAATGTTACTCAAAACTAGCATGCAGGACTATAAGACACATAGGAAAAATAGTCTCTTGCATTTTCTAACTCTACTACAACTGTATCATCAGTTTTATTTGATGTTTCTTTTTATTTTCTTAATGCGATCTACTAAATTAACTTCAGAGTGACTCATAAAAGTTTAGTTCCCAACCCGTTATTAGTCTTTTAAAATCTCCAAAATTTCTTCTAATTAATTTTAGGTTTATTTTTCAATGCTTACACCAATTCTACCCATTTAATAAATATGTGGGTCTCTATTACAGAATTTATAATAAAAAATTAATTATGACACAAGTAGCATTAGGATCTTCGAGGCTCTAGTACATGGAAATAGTTACGTGGCTTATTCACAGGATACTGACAAATGTGTCATCACCACAACAATCACAAAAGTAATTTAAAGTTACTATAAACGCAAGCATTTAAACTGTGTAGGTTCTAGAGAGACTTCTGGTATCAGGGTTTTAGTAGCTTCATGGTAACATGGTAGTAAAACAAAATTCTTTTGAAGTAAAACGAAACAAAACAAAACCATAATTTAGAATCTCTGGAGTAGCCAGGAGCATAGCTCAGTGATAGAGTGCTTGTCTAGTATGGTTGAAATAATGGGTTCAATCCCCTGCACAACAAAAAAATAGATAAATAAAATAAAAGTGTATTGAATGACAAAGTAAGTCTCTGGAAATGTTTACAAGCATTTACAACATATGAGAAAGTGTTTAATCAAGAAAATCTTTGGGCTGGGGCTGTAGCTCTGTGACAGGGTGCTTGCCTAGCACATGTGAGGCACAGGGCTCAGCCCTCAGCACCACATAAAAATAAATAATAAAATAAAGGCATGCTGTCCATCCACAACTACAAAAAGTTTTAAAAATGTATACTTTGTTAAAAACCTTAATATTTGTCAAGTTAGATTGCTATGTTGTGCACATATACAAATATGTAATAGTAGATGTCACCATTATGTACAAATTTAATGCACCAATAAAATGGGAAAAAAGAATAACATTTAGGAAATAAAATTTAAAAAAAAATCTTTAAAATGAAGAGGTATTTAATTTCACATCCTGTTTCTTTCCTTCCTTTGCCCAACTCAGTGATATAAAAAATTACTCCAGACTCATGCCTCCAAGAACACTGGACTCCCTCTCCTTCCAGCTGCCAGTTGGTGGACTAATTTCCCGGGTGTGGAAAATATTAACATTTTTTTTCTCATTATTCCAGGTTCCTGTTGTTGCAACCATGTCACATGTGAATGCATGTGAGAGGTAAGACCTAGACTTCAATTGTTCTTTGGAGTCTGTCACACATTGGGCACAAGTCTGTTGAAAACTCTCTGACATCATTATTCATTTGGTTAATACTAGACAAGGAAAATCTTTTTTTCTTTTTGCAGACTTCACTTTGGTTCATTGTACAAAAATGGGGTACACATTTTCATTTCTACGGTTGTACACACTGTAGATTCACACCATTCACGTAATCATACATATACCTAGGATAACACTGTTTGTCTCAGTCTACTGTCTTTCCTTCCCCCACCCCTCCACCCCATTTTCTTCTACATCATCCAAAGTTCCTACATTCTTCTTTTGTCCCCCCTGCCGCACTTCCCCACTCCCTGTTATGAATGTTGGGAGTCATGAGAAGAGCAAACACAGAGAGTTTCATTGAAATATACCAAACTTTCTGGAAACAAGCAATCCATTAGGAATCATGAACGAACCCTCCAAGAAATATGGGACATCATGAAAAGACCAAATTTAAGAGTAATCGGGATTGAGGAAGGCGCAGAGATACAAACCAAGGGTATGAATAACCTATTCAAGGAAATATTATCAGAAAATTTCCCTAATGATGAATGAGATGGAAAAATCAATTACAAGAAGCTTACAGGACACCAAATGCACAGAATTACAACAGATCCACACCAAGGCACATTATAATGAAAATGCCTAACATACAAAACAAAGATAGAATTTTTAAGGCGGTGAGAGAAAAGAATCAGATTACCTACAGGGGGAAACTGATACGAATATCAGCAGATTTCTCAGACCAGACCCTAAAAGCAAGAAGGGCCTGGAACAACATATTTCAAGCTCTGAAAGAAAACGGATGCCAACCAAGAATCTTATACCCAGCAAAACTTACCTTCAGATTTGATGATGAAATAAAATCCTTCCATGATAAACAAAAGCTTAAAGAATTCACAAAGAGAAAGCCTGCCCTACAGAACATTCTCAACAAAATATTCGAAGAGGAAGAAATGAAAAATAACAATCTCATTCATCATGGGGAGGAACTACCCTAAAGAAAGAGTCAATCAAAGGAGAAACAAAGTTAAGCTAAAAACCCTAAAAAAGCTAAAATGACAGGAAATACAAGTCATAGCTCAATAATAACCCTGAATGTAAATGGCCTAAACTCATCAATCAAAAGACATAGACTGGCAGACTGGATTAAAAAGAAAGACCCAACGATATGCTGCCTTCAAGAGACTCATCTCATAGAAAAACCTGCCCACAGACTAAAGGTGAAAGGTTGGGAAAAAGCATACCATGCACACGGACTGAGCAAAAAAGCTGGGGTTTCCATTCTCATTTCAGACAAAGCAGACTTCAAACCAAAGATAGTCAGAAGGGATAAAGAAGGACATTTCATATTGCTTAAAGGTAGCATAAATCAACAGGACATAACAATCATAAATATTTATGCACCAATGGCTCATCCATGTATGTCAATCAAATCCTTCTCAATTTCAGGAATCAAATAGACCAAAACACAATAATACTCGGAGACTTTAACACTCCTCTCTCACCGTTGGACAGATCTTCCAAACAAAAATTGAATAAAGAAACTATAGGACTCAATGACACAATCGCTAATTTGGACTTAACAGACATATATAGAATATTCCATCCATCAAAAAGCGAATACTCTTTCTTCTCAGCAGCGCATGGGTCCTTCTCTAAAATAGACCATATGTTATGCCACAAAGCTACTCTTAACAAATACAAAAACATAGAGATACTACCTTGTATACTATCAGATCATAATGGCATGAAATTAGACATTAATGAGAAAGTTAGAAACAGAAACTACTCCAAGACCTGGAGATTAAATAACATGCTATTGAATGATACATGGATAACAGAAGACATTAGGG
>JAJEJO010050890.1:45979-77549 GCA_020662805.1 Glaucomys volans | reverse complement strand
TCTCTCTCTCTCTCTCTCTCTCTCTCTCTCTCTCTCTCTCATATATCGGGGTTTGAACTCAGGGGTGTTTAATCACTGAGCCAAATATCCAGCTCTTTTTGTATTTTATTTAGCAACAGGGTCTCACTGAGTTTCGTAGGGCTTCACTGAGTTGCTGAGGCTGGCTTTGAACTCATGATCCTCCTGCCTCAAGCTCCAAAGCTGCTGGGATTACAGGCATGGCACCATGATGCCTAGCTAACACATTCTTCTCTTAACTTCTAGACACCACACACTTGGTTCTCCTCCCTGTTCTCTGGCCATTTCTGTCTCCTTTTTAGGCTGCTCCTCCCTTTGGGACCTCAAAAATCTCTCTGCAGCTGTTCTCATCTATTCCCATAGTTTTAAATACCCTCTCTAAGCAAATGACTCCCAAAATTTGTATTCTCTGCCCAGTCTTCTTTGCTGACTGGTACTTCTACCTTCTTGACATTTCCACTTAGATGTTTTAAGGGTAGGCATTACAAACTTCACAAGTCTGAATCTCAATTCTTGATTTTTCCCTCTCAAATCTAGTCCTTTTCCCATTCATCCAGGCCCTCCATTCATCCAGTTGCTCAAAACACTAATTCATCCTAGATTCCTCCTTCTCCCCCACTTCCAACCATCAGCAATCCTTGTCACCTCTACCGTCAAAATGCAGATGGAATTGCTTCTCTGTCCCTAGTTTATATCCCAGTTCTCACCAGATCACAGCAATAGCCTCCAAACTGTCTCTCTGCTTCTGCCTCCATCTGTTCTTCACACAGCAGCTCACCAATGTGCAATTCACTTAAGATGTAAACAGGACTATGTCATGTCCCAATTAAAAGCCTCAAAGATGACACTCCATCCCCGTGACCCTCCTAGGTTCTGAGCTTTCTGGTCCCCCACCAACTTCTCCCACTTCCTCTCCCTTCACTTTCCCCTCTTTTTTTTTTTTTTTTTTTGGTACTGCGAATTGAACCCAGGGGCACTTCACCACTGAGCTACATCCCCAGCCCTATTTTGTATTTTATTTAGAGACAGGGTCCTTGCTAAGTTGTTGAGGCTGGCTTTGAACTCCTGGTCCTCCTGCCTCAGCCTCCCAAGTGCTGGGATTACAGGCGTGCACCACCTCGCCCGGCTACTTTCCCCTCTTGTTAACAGCCACATTTTCCTTCTTTCTGAACTCCAAGTTTGGTGCCAACTCAGATCCTTCCTATAGGCTGTCCACCTCTCCACCTGGCCTCTTCCTCTCTGTCCCCACAAGGCTGACCTCTCATTCTCTAAGCCTTAGTATTGAGTCCTCATGAACACTTCCCCAGCCCAAATCCCTGCTTTACCTCCATTTGTGTTTGGTACTGTGAGCTCCAAAAGGGCAGGAGCCAGGCCTCTATTGTTCATGCCTTTATCACCACCACCTGGGATGGTGTCTAGCACATTATAGGAGCTGGTTAAGGTGGGTAAATTGTGAGTGGGATTATAGTAAAGGGCATTTTGGAGGAGATGCTTCCCTTAGCAGGAGGAACAAATTTTGGCCGGACACCAAGGATTGGGCACTCTGGAACTAGGGGAGCAAAAGGACCTGTTAGTCACATTCTGATGTCAGTTCATTGATCCCAATTATAGGTGAGGATCTGGTTCCAAAATCGCAGAGTCAAGTATCAGAAGCAGCAAAAGCTGAAACTGCCAGCCATATCTGGCAGTGGGGCCACCTCCCTGGATGAACCCTCCAGCAGTTCTGACAGCAGCATTCAGAGTGAAGATGTGGAATCAGGAGTGGACAGTTGAGAACTGGGACAGAGATCTGTGCTGTTTGGTCTTCCTGGATCTTCCTACCCATACCTCAGTGAAGAGCCTCTGAGGGCCAGAGGGCAACAGAGGAATTTGAACTGTCATACAGGGGTCCCCTTTTCTGTATCAACCCCTGGGAGCTGTAATAATGTAATGGTCAGAGGCACAGACTTTGGCCATCAGCTATATCCTTGACCAATTACTGAACTTCTGAGCCTTTATTCTTCAACTGTATAACTGGTTTATAAAGAGGTGGTATGATGTCTGTAAAGCATCACAATGTGTCAGGACCAGTGGTAAGTGTGTGGTAATTGTTAAGGCTTATAGGCTCCCCTGGCCCCAGGAGATAGAGTGGCAGGGGATGGGGAGAGTGATATCCACAGCAGCCCAGGCTTCCCAGGGATTAATCAATTTTTTCCTGGTCTGGCTTTAGAAAAGGGACCTCTTTGAATCAGTGTCTGAATTTCTCCACCAGAGATAGTGGAATTGAGAGCAAGGAGGATGGAAAGGTAGACTGCCTGGCTCACTCCTCAGCTTCCCAAAGTTTTCCTGTTTTGTCTGAACTATTACCACACCCAGCTGCCTCCCTTGGAGCAACATGCTATCCTGACTGCCTTCTCCCTGCCTCACCCCTCTCCCCATCTTTATGTAGAACACAGAAATTTGGTTTCATTTTGTCATAAACTTGGCTTATTTTCACAGGATAGTTAATGTGTTCCCCCTTCATGTTGCTGACTCATGGCTCCCTTTCCTTCCCAGGAATCTGCTCTGTTTTCCTCTAGGAAGCCAACTGAGAGTCTACTCCCTCGAAGATAGTCACCAGCATCTTCAGAGCTGATTTCTGTAGCATAGACCTTTAGTTCTAGAACCCATTCCTGGGGTGAGGAGAGTGTGGAAGGAGGCCTGCCCTGCCACCTGCTGGTGAGAAGACAGGCTCTAGCTGTTCTCAGGACCCAGTTTTCTGAATGAGGGGAAGAAAGGCAGGGGGCAGAGGTGGCCTGCCCCGGGGGCAGTGGCCCCCTGGACACAAAGTAGCAGACTTGAGAGGAGCCAAGGTCTAGCTTCAAGAACACTTCTCTGTCCCTGTCCTTAGGAAAATCCTTATGCTGAATTCAAAGTCAATTCTATTAATCAATGGTTCATTGACCCCAATTATAGGTGATGATATGGTTCCATAATTTAAAATACCATTAATTGGGTTGTAGTCCAAGAAGTCCAGCTGCATCTGCCTCTTTCAGGAACAAATGACTCACATTAAAAAAAAATCAATAGATCATTTACCTACTAAACATTTACTGGGATCTACACAATCCCCAAATGTCACCATGAGGCCATAGCAGATGTAGACACAGGTCCCTTTTTAAGGAATACAATCCGGGGAAACAAAATAAGGCAAGTTGGTCAGCAGGCCTAGTTGTCAGGAGGTTGGCAGTTTCTGGGTCCTGAACAAGAGGACACGCCCCTCTCACGGTCTCAGAACAATGTATGCTCACTTTCACTTCTGCATCCAATTTTAGAGGCATTTAGGTCCACTGTAGACTGCTCCACCATCCCAGGCTGGCAAGGTTCCTACACCCCTGGAGAATCTGCCAGGGAAACACGTCCAGCTTTGTTTATCGTAGGATAATCTGCCTCGCTACCAGAGGGTTTATAGAGAAAAATCTTTTGCCCGACTTTGAAGGATGGATAGGTGGGATGAGCGAACCCAAAAATAAAACTAGTCCCTCCCTTCAGGGTGAGGGTCAGAGAGAATAGGAATAAGTCAGCCTTCCGCTGCCCTTGTGTCAAAGGCTGGTCCCAAGAGCGTTTTTCTCAAGACAAGTCACTGTGTGAACAAAGGCAAGAGACACATAAACGTGAACCTTGATTCAGGTACATGGAAACTATGTAAGCAACGTGGACGCTGATGCTGGCTACGAGGACACAGACACCACTGCACAGATGTAAAAGCACAAAGGCCGGCCCTGCTACACCCACTCAACCACCCGAAGGACCAAAATTCTGACTCGCCCAATTCGCCGCCTCCCAGGCACTCACGCCCGGGGCGGGGCCGCAGGGGGCGGGGCCGCACGGGTCGAGGCGGGGTCAAGGGTCAGAAGGCGGAGGCGCGCCCAAGATGGCGGCCTCCATGGGCGACGTGTTCTCCTTCTGCGTGGGCGTGGCGGGCCGGGCCCGGGTTGCGGTGGAAGTCCGTTTTGTGAGCAGCGCTAAGGTGAGGTCAGAGAGGGCCCCGCCTGGAGCCCCAACCCCTCCGGACTTGGAGACAGCCTCGGGGACCCATATCCAGAGCCTCGAGGCTCTTACGATGTGTGGACGCAGCAGCCGGGCCCTAGCTCGCGGCCCGGGGCTCCCTGTTTATTCCAGTGCTGAAGCTCGTGGAGCGGTCCCGCGGTGGACCCCAGCCTTCGGAGTCCCAGTGCGCGCCCACCGCCTAGCGGAACCCGGCTCTCCAGCCCGCGGCCCCGCTGCGGCTGCCCTGGGCAGGACCGGAGGAGGGAATGTGGGCTCTGGGGCTCCTAGCTTAGGCAGGGAGCATTGCTGCAGGTCCTCGGGAGCGGTGGACAGGGACGTGCTGGGTAGAGGCAACTGAGTAATCTAAAAGCCTGCGTCCTCTGGACCTTTCTGAGTCAGATATAGTGGGAGAATGAGGAGAGAGGCCAGGACTCTATGGAGGGTCTTGGAGTGCTGGGAAATTTGGACCAGAACCCAAAGGCCTGGGAATTATTTGATGGACTTAAACAGGAGTGATATGATTTCGACGTTTTGATTATCATGTTTTAGAAGTTGTTGTAGAAGAAAATAGAAGATCCATATAAGGAAAGCAAAGACAAAAAAGTCATTCATAATCCAGTATTTGTGCAAATATGTGTATATTCAATTCACATTTTTAGAACCTGCTTTTTTGATGCAGCAGTGACTTTTAATATCAATAAACTTATTTCTACATATTAATTTTTAAGAGTTGAGTCTGTTCCGTGGGAAGGCCACAGTTCACTCGAATCCTGATTTATGGACCCTTTATGTTGTATCTTATTCGCCCCTGGGATCAAAGGTCTTGGAGTTAATTTCGGTGCAGACATCCTTTTGTTCTCTCCAACACTATTTTCCTTCTCAGTTATCTTTGCCAGTTGATATGTATAAAATGGTATTGCTATGTTCTCATTTACATTTCTTTGGGTAATACTGAGGTTGAATAATTAATAACGTGTAGTGACTATATGTATCCTTGGTCCTTGTCCAAGATATTAGCCCTCTAGTCATCTGTCTCCTGCTGTCAGCATCTTCATATTGATCCAGTTTCCCAGCCCAAGCTTTCCTTGCCCTCTTTCAAAAGCATCTGGAGCATTCTTGGAAAACCAGCTCACCTACATCCTTGGTGTCCTTAGCTGCTCACATTTTCATCTCCACCTGCGGCCTCAAGTGCTACTGGGTGACCCGCACTTTGATGGTGTCTTAGCATCTCATTGTATCATTCCTAGTTTGCAGACATGTTCACTCTTTGTGTGTACGTGAGTGTGTATGTGTGTGTGTGTGTACTGGGGGTGGAACCCAGGGACACTTTGCCACGGAGCTACATCCCTTTTTAGTTTTTATGTTGAGACAGAGTCTCCCTAAGTTGCTGAGGTTGGCCTTGAACTTGGAATTCTCCTGTCTCAGCCTCCTAAGTTGCTGGGATTCCAGGTATTTGCCACCATGTCCCACTCACTGTTATCTTCATTAGCTCTTCCCCGTCACTCATCCCGTTTCTTCACTTCTTCCTTCTCATTTAATCTCTTCAGTCACTTTTCTTGCCCAATTGTCCAGTCCCAGCCTTTTATCAATACCCCCTGCTGGTTACCCTCTCCAGGCCAATACCTCATCTGCTGCTGGAGAAAATTACATACCTATTTGGATTTGGTAACAAGATGAATTGTCCTGGACTTTTGCATCTGTAGTTATTAGTAGGATTGGTTCATGATTTTGTTCTTTGTGCCATCTTCTTATGGTTACCACATGAAGGTTATGCTTGGTTTAGGGTAAGATGAGATTATTTGTTCTTTGAAAGTTTGAGAGAACTGTTTAATGAAACCATGTATGTAGATAAGGGGCCTCTTGTGGGGGTAATTTTCTATCATTATATTGCTTCTGTAAATATCGGCAGGAGTGATTTTCAAGAATTTACCAACTCTTATGCCAGGGACATGACCAGTTGGGACAGAAGCCTGACCAAGTCCAGGCAATGCCAACTGGAATGCCATGCTGGTGTACACTAGCTAGATCTCAGCACTGCTTGTTTATCTGGGCTTCCTTTTTAAAAAAAAAAAAATTTAGTTTAGATCCTTTGTGTTTTTATGGAAAATAATCATTAAATCAGGATTTTAAAATTTATGGTCTTAAGAATTTTGCTTAGTCTTTTCTTAAAACTTCTTTTTCAAATTACAAATCTGTTTGTGTCATTTGTCCCCTTCAGGTTCACTGTTGTTCGTATTTCTTTTTTTGTTTTGTTTTGTTTTTTTGCCATGCTGGTTTTTACTTTTTTTTTTTTTTTTTTTTTTTGTATTTCTTGATGTTATGAAGTGGAGCTGTTTTTCTTGAGATACTTTCTTCTGTCTTGGAAAGAGTGGAACTCAAAGGGAACTACTCTGATTCTTTTTCCTTTGTTTTGATTTCTAAATATCTTCTGCATTTGTTCCTCCAGATAAAGGGAAAGGGAAAGCTATATTTATCTTATATTGAGATTTGAAATTGTCAGAGATAATGTAGGTCCCTGTTCTTCTTTCTTCTTTCCTCCTCCTCCTCCCCCCTCTCCCCCTCCTCCTCCCCCTCCTCCTCCTCCTCCTCCTTCTTCTTCTTCTTCTTTCCTTCTCCTCCTCCTCCTCCTCTTCTTCATCATCAAAATCATCATTATTAGGCAGTCTTGGGTATCAGATGTAGGACCTCATACTTACTAGGCAAGTGCTTTGTCACTGAGCTACATCCCCCAGCCCCTGTCCATGTTGTTTTGTCCAATAGAGGAATCTAAGTTTTCATTTTGCTAGATTGGATTTCAGGGACTATAAGGTATGGGGGTGGGACTTCCAGGAAGACAGTCAAAGGAGTATCCATGCTTTGTCCCTGGTTGTTTCACCTGTCCCAATCTACTGTGAGAGCTCTCAAAGGTGTTCCCAGGGTTGAGACTTGTGGCTTATGGGTTGCCCAGGGCCTGACCTGGTCTATACATCTTTGCTGCTCTGTCCCTGTCTTACCAGAATACCAGTTCTAAAAGGATACAGGAAACTATTCAAGGGGCCACAGTGACAGGACATTTTACTGCTGTATCAAACTTTTTTTTCCCCTTTCCCTTTGTGGTGGCAGCTCAGCGTTGGCATGGGTACCACCCCTCTTCTCTAAGTGAGCAGGGTAAGATCCAGTATAGCTACTAACTGCCTGGGTTCTGAAGCCGCCTCCTGGGTCCTTGTGCACATTTGGGAGATAGCAGTTCAGAGGTTGCTTTTTCATCTTCCATCATGATGTACATAGTGTTGTACACCTGATGTATACAGTGTGACAGACCAGCACTTCTCAGACTTCAATATCCTTCAAATCATCTGAGCATACAGATTCTGATTCAGCAGGTCATGGGTGGGGCCTAGGATTCCGCATTTCCAAGAGTGTCCCAGGTGATGCTCATGGTGACAATTAAGCACCTCACATTAAATAGTAAGGAACTATAGCTCATGAGGGACATTCCCCTGTGCTATATCATTGTGGAAACCATCTTGTAGATATTATTACAATACTTCTCACTTGGGAAACAGATGCAAAGATGTGAAGCAATTAGCTCAAAAGTTCATAGCAAATTAATACTAGGGCTGGTGCTAGGATTAGCTCCTTCCCTTCAGTACATCCCCTGAGTACTTGTCGGGTGACTGGCACTGTGCTAGATAACCTGGGTACCCAGCTGACTAAGGAAAAGGGCAGTTCTCCCTCAAACTAAGCTTCCTTCTAGGATACAGGGTTCTCTGTAACCCTGAGCAGCAGCACCAATGCTGAGATCTGAAGGGGCACATGGGGGATGAAGAAGCCTGCCTGCCATTACTGATTCCTAGTATAGGAGGCCTAAACCTGCTACAGCCTTGGCCTTGCTTTGGCAATTCTAAAAATTCTCTTCTGAGTAGCCTGAGTTGACTGCTGTTGTGCTTCCCTCCCAGGCCAGGCCTTCTGGTGTGACTGAAAATAGGTCAGGGCTGCCTTTCCAGAGGAGGCAGTTGTGGAGGCTGCCACTTCTGACCACTCCCGCTGAGGCCTCTTGCCAAGAGGGAGCGTGTGAGGTCAGTGCCGGATGGCCTTCTGGGAGCCCTTGGAGCTATGTCTTTTGTCTCTTCTTAATGACCATCCTGTTTCTTCTCTGCCTTCTTCTTAATGACCATCCTGTTTCTTCTCTGCCTTCTTAGGGAAAGGGGCTGTTTGCTACACAGCTGATCCGGAAGGGAGAGACCATCTTCATAGAAAGGCCCCTGGTGGCTGCACAGTTTCTTTGGAATGCACTTTATCGGTACCGAGGTGAGCACTTCTCATCTATTCCTCATGGCTGTTGGACCTGGTCACTGTTGTGCATGGAAGAGTGCTGCATACATTCATACTTACTGGCTGATGTCTCTGGGACTGTGAGTGTTGGGAGAAAATGCTGTCTTCCTTTGGAGAACTGTACCTGACAAGAGCCACACCTCTGTCCACTCTTAGGAGTTTGGGGCTATATACCTGTAGTAGCAGGTTCCCTGGGAGAGGGCTGTCACTCAGAACTCAGTCTAACCTCATAGTAAAAGGGTCTGGATGTCATGCTGAAGGGCTCTGTGCCAAAGTGGACCCCCCATCAAGATGAGGCAACAGAGGTTCATCTTGTTCAACAGAGGTCAGAGCAAGTAGGGTGCCTTAGCTTTGTTTGCCACACACTTTTCTTAAACTGAAGACAACCATGAAAAGAGGGCAATTGGCTCCATAGTGTAGGAAAAACCCAATCTGGGTCTGGCAGGGAGCACCCTACAGACTGAGTCTGATAGAGAAGTAGGGGAAGTTGGAAGGAGGGGCTGGGGTTCTCAAGAAAGAAGAGTGGATCATCCACTTTTGGATGCATATGAAATCTGTTCATTTATTTACTCCATTCATTATTCATTCATTCCCCAAACTTGTATGAAGTACCTACTGTATGCTAGGCACTGTTTTAACCAGAGAATACTGCTGTCCAAAGGACAGATGTGGCCCCTCTCCTCTTGGGACACTTAGATTACTGTATCTGGCTTCACCCCAGCCTGTGACCACTGCCTTCGGGCACTGGAGAAAGCAGAGGAAAATGCCCAGAGGCTGACTGGGAAGCCAGGCCAGGTTCTGCCTCATCCAGAGCTATGCACTGTGCGCAAGGATCTCCACCATAACTGTCCCCATTGCCAGGTAAGCAGCCCTGAGGAGTATACCTGAAAGCACCTGAAAGGGGGAGGGAGTGGGAGGCCTTAGTTGAAGTCCTCATGGGGAGACAGAAGCCCAGATAGACCAAGTCATGGCCCTTGTGAGCCAAAATGTAGGTTAAGACATTAGAAGGTCTTGGTAATTATTTCAGTTTCATGTTTTCTGCTCCAATTTCATTGTCTTAGAAAATGAACTTGGTGAGATTGCTTTTTTCTGGGGGTTCTCGCTCTTTCCATTCTGTGGTTTTACAAGCTTATGTTAGGTACCCTCCCTCATGCCCCCAAAGCACCCTCTATATTTTTTCATCTCGTAACACCCTCTAGCTTCTGCCCTGGGGCTGTTTGTGGAAGGAATGCTATTGGAGTTGAGTACCCAAGAGGTACTCTATTCCTTATTCCATGGCCAGATTCTAGGGTGCTAACTTCCACCCCACCTAACAGGCAACATACTGCAGTGTGGAATGTCAGCTGGCAGCTGCAGAACAATACCACCGGGTCCTATGCCCAGGTCCCTCCCAGGATGACCCCCTGCATCCTCTCAATAAGCTGCAGGAGGCATGGAGGTAGGTTTCTTCCTTCTTTCCTTTATTTCTCCCTTCTTGCCTTCCTGCTTAGGTTCAATGGATGTTGCCAGCTTTCTTTAGTTACCATTCCCCAGATTTTTCCTCCATTCTTAGAGTTAAACAAAAGTCATATCACCTAATTCCTTGCCTTTAATCTTGGCTTCCTGTCCTGCCATCCTCAGCATTTACATACTTCCAGAAGGAGCCCCATTAATCCCATAGGAATGCATAGTCTGCCTAAGTCCTGCCCATAACTTTCTCTGGTAATTGATGGAATCAATAGGAAGATTTCTCTGTAGCAGTCATATTGGGCTTTGCAGAACTTAGTTACTAGAAAGTAAATTTCGTTTTGCTTTCTCTTTTTAAAAAATTAATTTTGAGACAGGATCTTGCTGAGTTGCCCAGGCTGGCCTTGAACTTGTGATCCTCCTGCCTCATCATCCCAAATTGCTAGAATTTTAGGCATGTGCCACTACACCTGACCTGAGGAGGAAATTTGTAGTCTTAACTTTTTTTTTTTTTTTTAAGGACTGGGGACTGAACCCAGGGCTGCTTAACCCCTGAGCCACATCCACAGCCCTTTTAACTTACTTACTTACTTATTTGTTTGCTTGTTCATTTTTGGGTGCTGCAGATTGGACCCAGGGCCTTGTGCATGTGAGGCAAGCGCTCTACCAACTGAGCTACATCCATTACTTATTTATTTTTAAATTTTGCTTTTGTTTTTATTACTGGGGATTGAACCCAGGGGCACTTAACCACTGAGCCACATCCCCACCCTATTTTTTAAATTTTGAGACAGGTCTCACTAAGTTGCTTAGGGCCTTACTCAATTGCTGAGGTTGACCTCAAACTTGCAGTCCTCCTGCCTCAGTCTCCTAAATTGCTGGAATTACAGGTATGCACCTCCATGCCCAGCTCTAGCCTGAACATTTTTTTCTCTTTCTTTAGGAGTGTTCACTACCCCCCTGAGACTGCGAGCATCATGCTGATGGCCCGGATGGTGGCCACAGTGAAGCAGGTGAGCCCCCTGATCCTTCCAGGGAAGCTGACTTGCCCCATTCAACTCTGGGCTTCAGCTTCCCCCTTACCTCAATGTCCTAGCTTGACTGTACAGTTACTCCTGACTTCTCAAAGGAGAGCTGCTTGCTTTGTAAAGCTGTTTAAGTATACTAAACATAAATTGGACATACGGAGCTGGAGCTTATTTTGCCTGTTGTCTTTGACCTGTGAGGCGATGTCTTGTGTGGCAGCAATTCATGCATTGATTTATAAAACATCACTTTTTCAGGATTGTGTCTCCCTTATAAAGTGAGAGAAGCCATTCTAATCCCCTTCTGTCAATATCATAATTTTTCAGCCTCATTCTCCTATTTTTGAGGTGTTTTGCACTGGCTGGCCTGGCTCCTGCTAGGGAGATAGCTGGCCATGGGTAGAGTGGGCATGAAGTTTCAGGCACAGGCAGGGACCCTAGAAACTCATGTATGACGGTCATTCTCTGATGGCAAGTGTTTAGAAATGTTGGCTGCCCATTTCCCATGGGCAGGAAGGAGGTGGGTATCCGTGACTCTTCCATTTATATTTATAAAATATAAATATATTTTATGCTTATATAAAATACATATTTCCAGGCAAGTTAAGCCCAGGCAGAAGGATCTCCCATCACCATCCCATTTCTTTCTTTAGGGTAGGGGCCCCATCTTCCCCAACAGATCAAGGCCCCCAGGTATATTTATCCACTGCAGGCAAAGGACAAGGACCGTTGGATCAGGCTCTTCTCCCAGTTCTGTAACAAAACAGCCAATGAGGAGGAAGAAATTGTCCACAAACTCCTGGGGGACAAATTCAAGGTTGGTCTTCTATGACTTGTCTTCACCCCTCACCCTCCCAATAGCCCAGAGAGGAACAGTGGTTACTTGTGGGGAACTCCAGATTTTATCTTTCCAGCTACAGGGAGGGGTTAAGACCTGGACCCAAAAATCTGATTCAGAGGACTTACATTCCTACTACTCTTTAACTTTGTGACCTAACATGGACCTAAAATTGAGAAGTGGGCAGCTAAGGCGGTGACAGAGGAAGGAGGGGTTAGATGCCCTGCCCTGAGAATGATCTGTGTGGGAAAGCAAAAACGAGACCCTTGTCAGAGGTTAGCAGTGGGAAAATCTGGTATAATGGAGAATGTAGAGCTGCGTGTCCTCAGGTCAGGGAGAACTGTGAAACTGCCAGTGTACTGAGTATCCATTCTCAGTCAGAGCACAGACTCCTACTGAGGACGCAGATTCCTACACAGAGTTGTCAGATGGTGGAGGCAGCTGTGTGGAAGGGGTGGGCCCTCCTGCATTGAATTTATAGGAAGGAAGAGGAGGACCAAACTGGCCTGGAGGCCAGCTGGGGGAGTCCCAAGGGAGGTGGTAAAGGTAGATGTTCTAAGCCAGACTGCTTCAGTACAAAGCAGAACACAAAACAGTAAGTTTGGGTTCACCCTAGGCTGGAACAGGCCAGTGGATGGCCAGAGCTCTTTGGAGATGAGAGTAGGCCCTTTTTCTTTCCCTCACCTGATCTTCTGGGCCCTACCTAGGTGCTAAGGGGAAATCCCCAGAGATGCAAGTCTTTCCCTGCTTCCCCTAAACCAGGGTCAACTGGAACTTCTGCGGAGACTCTTCACAGAGGCCCTTTATGAGGAAGCACTTAGCCAGGTAAGTGTGGGGAGGATGGGACCAGAGACCTCCTGGTCACTGCAGTTCTCCAAGAGCAACTGGGACAGCATCTCCTCCTAGAACAGCTGAACCAAAGCCTACTTACTGGGTCTGAAACCAGGATGGGACTGACTCTCAGAAGTCTTCTGAACAGAGTCGTATCAGAAAGAAAAGCTTGTGGCTATAACCTGAGTGCTCATCTCCTCTCTCTCCCACAGTGGTTCACTCCAGATGGATTCCGGTCTCTCTTTGCTCTTGTTGGGACCAATGGCCAAGGAATTGGGACCAGGTTAGGAGAGAATGTTCTAGCACTATTAGATGATCTCTTGGGGCTCGGGTAGAAGATTGAGTGAGGAAGGTAGCCATAGCTCCTTTCAAGACTGGGGTGGGGTAGGGTGTGACTCTGGCTAGAGCACTGAACTGGTTGTGGTGGTGGGGAGGAGGAAGAAATGAAGCAGTGGAGTCTGCTCCTGGGAGCCTTGATCTGTTGGGGAAGATGGGGCCCCTATCCTAGAGAAAGAAATGGGGTGGTGGTGGGAGATCCTTCTGCCTGGGCTTAATTTGCCTAGAGGTGGAGAGCCCTGTGACCTGGGCCTTCTCTTCAACCATGGGCTGCCTGGGACCCTCAGCTCTCTGAGCCAGTGGGTCCATGCCTGTGATGCTCTGGAGCTGAAGCCTCAGGACCGCGAGCAGCTGGACGCCTTCATTGACCAGCTGTACAAGGACATCGAGGCAGGTTGGTGAGATGGGGCCATGGCCTCACCCAACCTTGGAGACCCCTTAATCAGTTGGTGAGCACAGATGTACCCCATGGAGCTCTGAGCTAATGGCAAGGGGTGGTCTGTGGGTGCTTCAGTTCTGTCCAGAGGACACACAGGTGAGAAATGGCCCTGAGATCCATCCAGAGGCTTGACTGGGAGGAGGGGGAGTGCTGGACAAATAGGGTGATGTTGCAGATAGAAGAGCAAGGCTCATGCCTCAGAGAAGCAAGTTTAGGTAAAATGGTAGGGCCTGGGTGCATTAGTGTGGTGTGGTGGCAGGTCAGTGGAGCCGGTGCCTCTTCTGTAAAACTAGTTTTTTTGTCTCCTGTAAAGTGGGTAGAACATCACCTGCATATTACTATCTTACAGCAACTGGTGAGTTCCTTAACTGTGAAGGATCTGGCCTCTTTGTGCTTCAGAGCTGCTGTGAGTCATGGCATTGGAAGGGATGGGGATGGGGCCCACCCATTTCTTTCTTCCTTCCATTCTTCCTTTTTTTTTTTGTACCAAAGTTTAAACCTAGGAGTGCTCTACCACTGAGCTACATTCCTGACCCTTTATATTTTGAGACAGGGTGAGTTGCTGAGGGTCTTGCTAAGTTGCTGAGGCTGGCCTTGAACTTGCGAGGCCTCCTGCCTCAGCCTCCCAAGTGGCTGAGATTACAGATGTGCCCCACCATGCCCCACAAGCCCACCCATTTCTGCCAGGTTGTCTCACAGCCACAGTTTATCTTTCTCCATTGGTCCTTTTCTAGGCTGGTTGGGTTGAGTTTGGGAGTGGGGTTAAAGCTGAGCTTCTCTGGGATTCCCTTGGGCCTTTTCACTCCATTGTATTTTTTTAGTCATTCATTTAACTACTTTGTGTGGGAACTCAGTGCCTTAGGCAAACTAATCAAGCACTGTACCACTGAGCCACATCCCCAGCCCATTGCTCGTGCTGTAATAGATGCTAGTATATAAAAGCCCTATTGAAAGCAGGCACAGAGCTCTGCTTCTTGCAAAGGAAAGTGTGGGCTTTGTGCCACTCTGCCCTGTGGGATAGGGGAGCTTTGGAGGAGTCCAGGAGGCCCACAGGATGCTAGGCAGAGGGAGCTCAGGCTAGAAGGCAAGTCTCCTCAGCATGTGTTGGGGAGGGTCAGGACCAGCTCCCACAACTGTCTTTTCCTGATCTCAGCCCCCAACTTCCTGGTTTCCTCACTGCGGGTTCTACCTCCTAGACTTCAGGGCTACTCTATGCCTCCCAAACTGGTTATTCAGAGGGCCCAAGTCAACTGGAACCTGATATCCAATAGCAGACAGAATTAAGTGGTCTGGTGCAGGCATCCCTTCAGAGCCCTGTCCCTCCCCTAGTCAGACCGTAGGAACACAACTGAGGTTGAAGTTGACCAGTCTCGGTGGGGGAGTGCACTGTGTCATGGCTGTGCACCGTAGTCTTCAGGGAAGAGGAATGGATGCGGACACAGGAAACCTGGGATCTAGTACCTCCACAGCCTGTCAAGGTTCAGAGAACAAAGAAACGACCCAGTGCTCTGCAGAATTGAGACTTATTTTTTTTAAGTCATTAATCCTCATCACTCTCCTCTTGTGACCCAGGCAACCACAGCTGTGTCCCCAATGCAGAGACCTCCTTCCCAGAAAACAACTTCCTTTTGCATGTCACCGCCCTGGAGGATATTAAGCCAGGAGAGGTGAGGGAGGCCAGGGCAAAGGGGGGTCCATGTGGGCTGTGGGTCTGGTAAGTTATCTCCAGGGATCTAGAATAACAGTGACTAGAGCCCTTCAAAGTTCAGGCTGTTGGGCCAGTCCCCACATGCCCCAGGGCCTTACTCTTTTCACATGTTCTAACCCCATTCCACTGCTTCAAAAAATAACTCTAGAGTCATGTTTGAGGGACACTGTGTGCCCAGGTTCCTGTCCCCAGCACTTTTTGATGAACATATCTATAGCTCCTAAGAAAGCAGGAGGTAGCTCTTTGTACCTTGAGCTGTGAAGGCTAATGTGGGTTTGGGGTCCTGGCTGTGAGCTCAGTGCACAGATCCTGGTTGGAATCATCTTTCAGGCCAGGTAGCTTCACACCAAGATAACCTCCAATCCAACGTTGGCCATTGACTGACTTTCACCATGGTCAGAGACTAACCTCAATCTCCTCTCAACCTCAAACATGGGTTATTGAAACCTCATAGCACCTGTCCACTGAAGAAATGGTGGAATAGATTAGGGCAGCCTATCGCTTCACTGAAGGGCAGTTCAGTTCTGGCTCCTCAGGATGGGACAGTGGTTGGAGATAGGACAGTTGTTGGGGAGGCTCTTATCCTATTGAATGCAGAGCACAGACTCTGAGACCCCATCTCTCCTCTGCCCCACAGGAAATCTGTATCAGCTACCTAGACTGCTGTCAGCGGGAGCGTAGCCGCCATAGCCGCCACAAGATCCTCAGGTGCCAACTGGAGACATAGACGGGCAGCTGGGTTGGGGTTCCTCCATCCCAGTGGCTCCCTGACTTTTTGCCCTCACCATTCCTCCATCCCTGCAGGGAGAACTATCTGTTTGTCTGTTCCTGCCCCAAATGCCTGGCAGAGGCTGATGAACCCAATGTGACCTCAGAGGAGGAGGAAGAGGAGGAGGAGGAAGGAGAACCAGAAGATGCAGAGCTAGGGGATGAGATGACTGATGTGTGATGTCATTCTGTCCAGAAGGGGCCCTGCCCCAGATCCTGCTGGGAAAGGAGGTCCTTCCCCCAGAGAAGAGGCTTGGAAGGAACCTCCCATTCCCATTGCCTGCTTTCCCCCTTCCAGTGCTTGCTGCCTGAGGGTAGGACAGAGGCTTGACCCCAGGCCCTATGCCCTCCACTAGACCTCATGCCCTGAACACTGCTGCTGAGTTGGCTCAGGCCTCTTGCTGTCATTGAGCCTTCCAGAACTGGCCTCCCCAAGGTTACTCCACTGTAGGTGAGAGGGGCCGGAATCAGGGTTGGACCCTAATAGTGTCTTCTCCTTGGCCCCTTGGCCTACACTCATCCACTCACCTGAGGCTTCTTCCCTCTCAAATGGCTATTATTTTGAGGGGGTAAAAATTGGTAAATGAGCACAGACTGATGTCACTGAAATGGAAAGGGGAGGTGGAGTGGTACCCCACTGTTCTTGCCTCTACCTGCCACAGCTGTAGTTGATAAGGCAGTGCCTTGCCCACTAGCCCAATAGGAAGAGGCAAGGAGGAGGGTCTGGACCTCTCAAGCATCTTCCCTGAGGCACACTGCCAGGGAACACTGGGAATCCACCACCCCTGCCCCTCACATACACATACCCTTCCCACTGGACATCAGGGGAGTGGAGGTTAACCCCTTTGCAGACTCCAGAATTTCTGTACCTCGTGCCTTTCCTTGCATGCCCTGGCACAGTGCTGGCCCCATGGGGTATGGAAAAAGCCTCTACCTTCCTCTGGTGGGGTGCATGGATGATCATCACCCTTTCCCATACCCTCTTCCTACTGAGGACTCTAGCAGCATGGCTGACAGGCCTATGTTCCTTAATTTAGAATGCTCTAGTCTTCCCTGGGGCCAGTTAAAATGGGTCAGTGAAAGGTTCTCCTGGTCTCAGTTTCCATCTTTAGGGTTTCCATGGAGGAACATTGAAGTCTTCCGAAAATGTAGAGGAGCTAGGTTAGATACTCAAAGATCAGCTAACTGTCCCCTCCTTGCCCCAGGTGAGCACTCTCACTTTTGGGTTGGGTGCTGGGGGAATTACAACTATCACTCCCAATTCCTTCCTGACTACCTTCTGTGAGGTCTGTCACATTCCCCCACTGAGGGATCTCAGGGAGGGCAGGTTCCACCCACAGGCCACTTATTGGATCATGGAGTCAGGTTGAACCTGCCTGTCTGGCCCCCTCACCTATCGGGTTCTTACTCCTTCACAGCAGCCAGCACCCTTTTCCCACCCTGCCTGCCCACTGTCCTCAATAAAACATAAGTGGTGACAGGCCTCTGCAGGAGTGCTTTGTAGAGAATAGCTGAGCTATGGCTGCCCCAGGCTTGCTGTATCCATATAGATGGGTGTGGAGGGGCCCAGGTTAAACCAGATGATGGTGGCAGATGGGGAGCTCCAGGCTCTCCAGCCTGGGCTTATCTCTGGTCTCAGAAACATTGTGGTACAAATATTTCTAAAGCCAGAACATGGGTCCTTTAAGGTCCGGTTTTGATCCCCAGTTTTTGAGCCTAGCATCTAGGCTACAAGATGAGTCTTCTCTTCAGGGGGCTGAACTTCACCTCCCTGGGGCTTCCTGAACTCTTGAACAGAAGGTTGTGTTGGGATCCAAGACTGGCAGTCTGAGCGCTGGTCCTAACTTGTCTTTTCTGGGTCTTAGTTGCATCTCCTCAAAATGACTATATGGATCAGGTGTGGTGGCACATGCCTGTAATTTCAGCTACTCAGAAGGCTGAGGCAGGATTGCAAGTTCTAGCCTCAGCAACTGTCTCAAAAAAAAAAAAAAAAAAAAAAAGACTGGGGATGTTAGCTCAATGGTAGGGTGCTCCTGAGTTCTATCCCCAATACCACAATGAAAAAAAAGAAAAATCTGGGACCAGAGTGAGTCTGGAGGCCCCTCCCACCCGTGTGTTTTATTCTAGGACACAGGTGCAACCCTGATGAGAGGCTTTATTGCTAAAAAGTCAGTGATGGTTTATTGAGTCCCAAACACCAGTTCCTTAATCACTTCAGCAATTGCTGTGAAGGTCACTGTGAGGAGACCCTGGGTGGGGGAAGCTGAACCAGGTGGGATGTGACAGGTCACAGATGGCTCTCAGACTGCCTGCCTTTGGCTTCTTTTGGTCCAGGTTCTAGCCAGAAGCCCTGGGGGCCTGGCTCTTTCCTCTTCCTGTAGCATGAGATGTCCTTGGAGTCCCTGGGGATGGGAAAGCCAGTGGTGTGGCTTCCCTCCCTCAGCCTGTCTATGTCCCAAGCCCTTTTCCTCTGCCTGGCTCCGCTTGTCCCCAGATGCTATCCCCAAATTCCAAATAGTAGAATTCCTGGGTTTCCCCTTCCCAGCTCAGAGTTGCTTATGGCCGGAATGTGGGACCAACTCTTCTACCAGAAGGTCCAGGGAGGTTGCAGCAGCTCAAAGGTGGGGATGCTGGTGACATTGACTGGGATGGAAATGATGGCCCATGGCAGCCCATGTTGTTCCAGGGAGCGACGGATCATGTAGCTAGGAGGGCATGAAAAGAGGTGGTGATGATCACTTTCTGAGCACCCCAACATGTCCCACTTTCCCCAGCACTCTTCAGTTCCAAAGCCCAAGGACTCTTTTTGCCCTCCAACCAGGGGACCCCAAAATGAGGTCTGTGGGAAGGGGCTGGTGATTACCCTTGACCTCCCAAGTCATGACACCCAGTTGCTGCTGATAGCCAAAGACAAGGACCCCTCACCCATCTCGACCGAGCAGAAAGAGAGCAGGAATGTCAACTGTGCGCTGGGTACTGTCCTGGATCATCTCCACATAGAAGCTGTCGTTGTCAACTGCATTGTCAGAGATGATCACGGCCCGCCCACCATGTTCCTGTACCACCCGGGTCTTGGAGAGGAAGGAGCAGCCCCTGGAAGAGGTGAGGTCAAAGAAGAAAGAAGGATCATGAAGAACTTGTTAAAAAGACTACAAAGCCAAAAGTATAGATAACCTTAAGACATTTCTTAAAGAGCCTTCAAAAGAATTCAGAAACAGCCAGGCACACGCCTGTAATCCCAGTGGCTCAGGAGGCCAAGACTGGAGGATCACGAGTTCAAAGCCAGCCTCAGCAATGGGGAGGTGCTAAGTAACTCAGTGAGACCCTGTCTCTAAATAAAATACAAAATAGGGCTGGGGATGTGGCTCAGTGGTCGAATGCTTCTGAATTCAACTGGTACCCACATACACACGAAAAGCAAACACAGCTATTTCAAACACCACAACCAGCCATGATCTCAGAATCTGCCCGATGCCTGTGCCATACCCATCTATTCCTTACCCCCTCTCCACCAGCGCAATCTGGTCCTGGATGAAGAAGCCGTTGCTGAGTTCCCCACAAGCCTCTGGAGGTTCAGCAGGGACGAGGTGAATCTGTTCATACCTTGTATGCTGAAAAATGTTTAGGTATTTGGACAGGTGAAAGTATGAGAAGACAAGACACATCTGCTTTGGGACTGGACTGATATCCTATCTAACTGGCCCTCATAAAGAGTGAAGGAAATGTGGAGTGGTTTCTGGGTTGCTGGGCACTCCAGCCTTGATTCTCACGAAGGTCTATCTGGTTGTCCAACCCCAACCCACCTTTCTGTAAGATAGGCAGGTAAATTTGGTCATAGACCCAGGGAAGTAGGTACAGAGATGGAGCTGGCAGAGAAGGTCGATTCCCTTGATTTTCCATTATTTCATGACCCCAAAGAAGATGGCTTGTCCCTTCATGGTGCCCAGTCTATAGTATGCTCAGGGAAGTAGTTGGAAGTGCTTCCTTTCTGTACTGCCGCTCCTCCAGAGCACAGTTGAACTGTTTCATTCCCTGACTCAGGGTCACCATAGCTCAGTGAGGCAAAGGGGCAGAGCTGAGAATCAGAGATCAGGTGCATCCTTGGACTTACAAAGATACCACCGAAGTCCTTGGCAGGTGTAGCTGTGAAGATATATCGAATATCCCCAGGACTCAGTACTTGGAAGTACAGATAATCATGGATGCGTAAGCCTAAAGGAAAAGAGTACAGGTGAAAAACCTCCCAGGAATGAGCTGGTTCAAGTTCAGATCACAGACCCCTATTTCTTCAACAGAGTTGACTATAGTCTGGGCCATGGGCCCAGCCTCAGCTGATTGGGTTCTCTGGATGGGAGGGTGGGTCCTCACCATGAGGAAGAGAGTTGATGCAGAGTTAGTGACCTTAGATATTTATATTTTCTGCTGCTGCTTCTATAGGTAAGCCAGGAAGACTGAGAGCTCTAAGGTTAATCCAGCTTTGCTCTAAAGTACACCTGGGAATTTCACAGTGGAGATACAGTGACCTGGACACAAAAATATTCTTAAGTGAAATTTAGAAGGTGACTCCAGTTCCACTGTCATCCCCCTAGTCCAGTTATGACATCTTTCCTGATAGTTCATTCCTTTTTTAAAAAAATATTTTTAGTTATAGATGCACTCAATACCTTCATTTATTTTTATGCGGTGCTGAGGATTGAACCTAGTGCCTCACATGTGTGAGGAAAGTACTCCACCAATGAACTACAACCCGAGCCTAGGTTCAGTTTCTTAATGGTTTGCCTGCCTCCTTTCTTTTTTCTTTTCTGAGGCAGGGTCTCACTGTGTTACCCAGGCTGGTTTTCAACTCCTGAGCTCAAGTCAAGTTCCTGCCTCAGCATCCCATCTGCTTCCATTCTGGCTGACCAAGGTTCATCCCCCAAATAAACACCAGATTTTTTTTTGTTCTGTTTTTTGTTTTGTCTTTGAGGGTAACTGGAGGTTGAACCTAGTGGTGCTTTGCCACAAACTACATTCCTATCCCCCTTTTTTTTTTGGTACTGGGGATTGAACCCAGGGGCACTCCACCACTGAGCCACATCCCCAGCCCTATTTTGTATTTTATTTCGTGACAGGGTCTCACTGAGTTGCTTAGGGCCTCGCTAAGTTGCTGAGGCTGGCTTTGAACTTGAGATCCTCCTGCCTCAGCCTCCCAAGTGCTGGGATTACAGGCGTGTGCCACCGCGCCCAGCTCATTCCTATCACTTTAAAAAATATTTGAGAGGTAGATGGACACAATACCTTTATTTTATTTATTTATTTTTATGTGGTGCTGAGGATAGAACCCAGTGCCTCACACATGCTAGGCAAGTGCTGCACCACTGAGCCAAAAATCCCAGCCCACTGAGCCCTTTTTATTTTTTTACTTTGAGGCAGAGCCTTGCTAAGTTGCTGAGGATCTAAATAAATTGTTGTGGCTGGCCTCAAACTTGCCATTCTCCTGCCTCAGGGTCCTAAATCACTGGGATTACAGGCATGCACCACCACTCCTGGTAACCAGGGATCTTAAAATGCAATTATCATATCACCACTTCCAGGGATTCAGTACCCTTCAGCAATTTCCTTTGCACTTAAAGTCTGCACTTCACTGTAACCTGAAAGACCCTGCTTGATCTGACTCTTGGCCACTGTGTCAATCTCCTCTCCTTCCCACATTCACGCTACACTGGCCTCCTTTCAGTTTCTTCCCTTCTTTGGGTCTTTCTACAAGCTGTTCCCTGTACCTGGAATGCTTCCTATTCCCATACCACCCCACTTCTTTACATGACTCACTTCCAGTCATCCTTTAGGATACAGCCTAAATGTCACTTTCTCAGATAATTTTTTTTGCGTTATGATTGCCCTCTCCTATTCAAAATGTACTTTTTTCCAGTTGATAGTCAACATAATTCATAATTTATAGTATTCATTTTCTTTTTAGTATTCATACTTTTAATGTCTGCTTTCCCCATTGGGGCAAGGATTGTTAAGTTTATCATTTCATTTAGTGATGAATGCCTGTTGCTAACGTAGTAGCCAGAATATAGTGAGTGCTCAGTAAAGGTTACTGAGTGAATGAAAAATAACTATATCTAGCCCCACTGTCCTGAGCAGGAGAGTTGCCAGAACCACCAGAATTTTCTAGGTTTAAGAACTTCTTTTCAGTATCAAAGCCTAATTATTTACCTGGACTTAGAGTCCCTGGATTCCTCAGCATGGTGAGACTGATAAATGTTGAAAGAAGGAAACTGCTGCCATGGTTAATAAACAAACCATGCTATCACTGTATGCCAGGGTTGTGACTGATTGTGGCTCTAGCTGTCCTTGTCTACTTTCCAAATCACAGCCAACAACCAGGTACAGCTCCATGAGCTTGGCACTGGGTTATAATAGCCTTTTGTTCTGGGAATGGGGACTCCCCATCAGATACAATGACAGCCCTGGGAAGCCCTGCTGGATGAGCGTTAAATGATTCCCTCTTGTCCCCCTCCCCACCCTTGCTTGGCATTTGCATATGCTTTTCTGTGCAAATTGTGGGTAGATATACGTGCTCACGTATGTGTATAGTATATATGTTTATGTGCTTGTGCAGGTGCAAGCGGGTTGTGTAGGCGAGTTGCTTGGGTGTGTGAACCCACATGTAGGAACGCGTGATCCTGTGTATATATATGTGAATGCTAACATATATATCTCTGGCTTGTGCCTCCATCTGTCCCTTGTGCTGCCTCCTCGTCGCACCTCAAGTTCCCGGGGTTGGCCTTAGTAGAGGGGGTTCAGGGGGGCAGCTTCGACGTGAGGAACTGAGGATTCAGAACCCAGCCTGAGGCTGTGCCCAGCTCATATTCCTATGGACCAGCACCCACTCACTCTAAGCCGCCTATCTCCAGACCTGCCTAGCTCAAAACTCGCGGGGTCCCCAAGGTGACCCGTGGCACCCCCCGGCCCGAGACGCGCGCCAAGCTGGACAGCGAGCCCCGCCCCGCAGCCCCGCCCGTTGCAGCTTACCATGGGCCGCGACGCACGCGGGGAGCCACAGCACCAGACAATACCACCCCGCGGCGCCGGGGACCATCTCCAGGGCCGGGCCCGGCGCCGCGTTTCCTCCTGCCGTCCAGCAGCGCGTAGCTAGCCGGACTTTAAGCCTGACAGCTGCTCCGGCCTCCCGCCCACAGACCCGCTCTCCTTGCTGGTTGGCGGACGGGAACGAGGTTCAAAGCTGATTGGCTCTGACACCTGCTCATGTAGCCGCACTTTCCACCTCTGCGCCCTAGGCCACTTCCTATTGGTCAAGAGAAGTGGAGCTGAAGGGTGATTGGCCTAAACTCTTTAACAGCAACTGCTGGCCCTCACCTCAGCTCCGCCCCCGCGTTTCTTGGTATAGATTCGGCTCTCCAAGACCTCAGTGGCAGTGGGCGGGCCGAGGAGGCTGCGGAACTGGTGGGATGCTGGCAGGGATCTCTTCAGTTGCTGAAAGTCCTCACCGTAGGGTCTTGTGGTCTCGCCTAGATCCTCTCATGGCTGCTTCGCTCAACGATTTGCCTTTTCCCAGCTGTGCTTTCCTCCTCCTCCTCTCCTTCTCGGGAAGGCATTTGTTCAGCGCCCCGGTAGTCCTTCCTTCAGTTACACCATCGCTTGCTGGCTCACAGTCAATAGGTGCTGGAGTCGCTAGCTGACGCACCTCATCCGCGAGGAGGTGCTGGCCAGCGTAGAGCCAGACTCTGGACATTGAGGCCAGTTTCTTATGCCCGCTTCGGTCCCACTTGCTTGTGCATTTGTGACTGTGGACACGTTTCTCGACCTCTCCTCATCTGTAGAGTGGGCACAATAATAGTATCAACGCGATACGGTTGTGAGGGTAAAAACGAGATCAACTCACGTGATCTCTCCCATAAGCACACACAGTCGGCGTTCAATAAATGTTTGCATTTATTTCATTCCTTGGTCTGGCATCCGGGAACGGAGGGGAGTGATATCGATGTTAGTGGGTGAAACTGGTCGATCAAGGAAGGATCTTACATGCTCTTAAAGAAGCGTATTCAAAGTGAGGGACCCCGCAATAAGTAACGCCTTCAACTAGAGCGACCCAGAGGCCCAGCTTTTGGAACTTCTAGCCACACCGACTCGGTGGTAGCGAACCATAGAGTGGCGGAAGTGGCCCATCCCCTTCCTCTCTCGGCTCAACGGCTTGCCTAAGCTTCTGGGGATTTCTCCGGCGCGGGGCATTGTGGGCTTGCTGGGCGGCCCGGACCTGGAGAACAGAGGACTGGCGGGCTACTGAACGAGCTTCCAAAATGATGGTGAGTGGCTTCTCGCACATCCATCGCCATCGGCTGCCATCTGGCCAGTGACTGTCGCCGCCCAGCCGGGGCAGCCTTGTAGGACCTTTTCCAGACTCCTGCCTCGTCTCGACTCCCTGCCTGTGGGTCATCCCGGCTTGCCGCGGCCTGAGTCGACTCGGGCATGAAGCAGGAGCGGTTGGCGTGCGCTCTGTGGGGCTCAGGGTTCTGGTAGGGCCGGGGACTACAGATCCCAGGGTGCTTCGGGTTCGCGAAGCCACTTTGGGAACCCCTTTTCGAGGCCCTCCACAATCGGGACCTGTATGAAACGAGTTCGAGTAGAGCGTGCATACGCGGTCCATCAGGCGTGAAAGCTTGGGCTGCGTTGACAAATTGCTGGGTGTGAAGGAGTGTGCTTTTAGAACGGACAGAGGCAGCGTTGGGAACCTTCTGTTGGGCCGCACCCAGCGTCCCGTAGCTCTTCTGCTGCTGCGTGTATGAGAACACATTACTCCGTTCGTACTTGAATTTATTCACTTACGCATTCACTAGATTGGTACATGTAAAAGCCTTCTGAGTTTAGCGTCTCCTGAATGTACCAGGCCCAGAGGGTTAGTGGTGATGCAGCCTTTCAGCCAGGGCAAGGCAGAGGGGGCACAATGGGATGACCTGCACTCTGTTTCCGGTGACATTAGACCAGATTTTCTAGTTGTCTACCAAACTTAGGCTTTCGTATTCTTAGAAGTGGGTGTGTGTGCACACGCGTGTGCACATATCCGTGCTGTGAATGTTAGAGTCTCCTAAAGGTTTTCCTGTAGCCCTGCCATACGGCTTCCCTTTCTCCCTCTCACTTCCAGACACCTTCCTTGTGTCTCAAGCCTTCGTGGTGTCTCCTGGGTTGCTTTTGAAAAGGACTAACTAGCTTCTGAGGAGGTGTTTGATGGCAAAACTCTGTGCCCTTCCTTGGCTCTTTCATTTTTTTCAGTCTTCATCATTACTATTCTCTTTATTAATTAAAAATTTTTTTTTTCATGACCTATTCTTGAAGTTGTCTTGCTCTCTGTAGCGAGCCCAGTAGTGCAGCATTTGAGAATAAGGGCTCTGGAACTACTCTGAAGTCCTATGTGTAAAACTTAGTTCTGCCATGTATTAGCTGTGGTGACTTTGAGCATATTTAATTTCTGACTTGTATAGTCTCTTAGAGGGAATAACAACAGAGTATTGGTGCGTGGGATTAAATAAAATAATACATGTAAAGTGCCTAGCATGTAGTAAACACTCAGCAAATGTTAACTAGGCAGTTGCTTGCTTCCTTTCCTCCCTGCAATACTTCCTGCTGCCAAAGCTACTGTAAGAGCTTTGGTTGGCTTTTAAAGAACTGGGGATCAGAACCACAGTTCTTCTGTCCTATGATAAAACCTTTCACCAAAGTTCTCCACATAACTACTTTGAGTTTTACCTGAATTGATTTTTCCTGCTGTGTTAGATTGACTGTTTCCCTCTTGGATGTCTCTCCTCCTTTTGGAATGTGAAACTTCTACCACCAGGAGTCCTCTATGCTGGCATAAAATTGGTCTCTGATATTCTAGAAGCCTGTGATGGAAGGAGAGGTAAAAGAGTCCCCTGAAGCCTTAGCCCTCCTCTCCCCCATTGAACCCAGGGGCTTTACCACTGAACTGTAACCTTTCCCCTTTGTTATTTTGAGACAGCATCTTCCTGAGTTGCCCAGACCCACCTCCAACTTGAGATCCTTCTGCCTTAACCTCCGGAATCGCTGGAGTGCATGTGCCACGAAGCTCAGCTCCTGAAACCTTAGTTCTGTGACTTTGATACAGTTTGAACAGTGTATGTCCCTGTCTTTGGGGTGTTGAGGTCTGTGTGCCTTCGTGTATGCACACCTGGTCTTATTTTTAATAGAGCATATTTTTAATAGAGCATCAAGCTTAATGTTTAATACATGTTTTTAAGGAGGGTGAAGAGGATGATCATTAAACTGAAATTCTGAAGCCTTTCATGATTCCCTTGTCAGAGTAATGGAGGAATAAAAATGAGTGACATTGAAAGTAACTTAGGGACAGAAGCTAGGCTCTCCATAGCAATGCCTACTGCTGGGGAACTGATACAAGACGACCCACCCTGCTTGACCTGGCTTGGCTCACTCCAGCTCTGTCACCCTTCCCTCCCTGTAGGATCTCTCTTCTCCCCCAGCCTATCATTTCTGTATGGCCTAGAAAGCATAGGTAACTTGGAATCTAGTCAGTTGCTTTCTGATTCTTCTTGTTTTGTACTTAAAAATTCTCAGTAAATTTAGTGCTGATTTATTTCCAAAAAAAGTTAAACCAGTGCTGTCTTGTTGTTTCGTGGCTTGTATCAAGAACTTAGAAGTAACAGTTGAAATTTCAGCATGAAAAGCTGCTGAATATTGTTTCATGTGTGTCCAGATCTTGGCCCTGCACCGTAAGGATACTGTGTTCCTTACCTTTGGGAAACTCATACTTATTTAAGATGGATGGTGATATAAAAGTTGTGAACAAGGGGAAATGAAGAGAAAGGAAATTGCCCTCTTCATAGTGTCCCATTTACTGCTCTAGAGAAAATTCATGGAAGAATTGAGGCTCTGAGAAATTAATGGCCTGAGCCGGGCGTGGTGGCGCACGCCCATAATCTAAGCGACTTGGGAGGCTGAGTCAGGAGGATCGCGAGTTCAAAGCCAGCCTCAGCAACTTAGCGAGGCCCTAAGCAACTCAGTGAGACCCTGTCTCTAAATAAAATACAAAATAGGGCTGGGGATGTGGCTCAGTGACCGAGTGTCCCTGAGTTCAATCCCTGGTTCAAAAAAAAAAAGAGAGAGAGAAATTAATGGCCTGGTGGTAGGAAAGTGGTTTTGGTAGAAATGGTAGGATGGCTCTTGTAGATAAGGGTACAAGTTGGATGTGGAGTTGAGAAAACATCTACAAAAGCATTGAATAAGGTAGCTTGTCAAAGAGACAAAGAACCTGTTGAAGGTGGTAAAATGGATTTGACTCAAGTTGGTTTTAATGTAAGGTAGAAGATTTCAGGGCAGAGGTGGACCAGAGAAAATTCAAGGCCTTCCTAAGGAATGGTTTAGCAGGACTGGGAGAAGTTTGTGTCTTTCAGAAGACACAGCTGCTTATTTCTTTCTTTCTTTTTTTTTTTTGGTACTGGGGATTGAACTAGGGCACTCAGCCACTGAGTCACATTCCCAGCCCTATTTTGTATTTGATTTAGAGACAGGGTCTCGCTAAGTTGCTGAGGCTGGCTTTGAACTCGTGATCCTCCTGCCTCAGCCTCATAAGTGCTGGGATTACAGGCGTGCGCCAGGGACCAGGCCTGCTGAAGCGCTGGGAGTATAGAGAAGCCATTTCTTGCTGCCAGACCTGGGCCACTCCAGGAAAAGGAAGGAATTTTCTTCTATATCCTCATGCCAGATCCCAGATATAGGGGGTTTTCTGACAAGCATTTGTTTAAAAAGGGAAGACTGAGGGTGTTGCTTAGTGGAAGTGCACTTGCCTAGCATGTACCAACTCCAGTCTGTATCCTGTATGTGCGCACACACTGTGGTATATGCTTATTTGACAAATACTCTTTTAAATTTTTTAATGGGTGATTATTAAATTGCTCTTTTTTTATGTATATATTTTTTAGGTTGTAGATGGGCATAATACCTTTTTTTTTTTTTTAATGTGATGCTGAGAGTCAAACTGTGTCTCATAGGTGTGAGGCAAGTGCTCTACCACTGAGCTACAACCCCAGCCCCAAATTACTCCAATTCTTATTCCTTAAAGACTATTAGACATCTTTCCAACCTTTTATACATTTACATATTATTTCTTGCCTCTTATCCATTTTCTGTGGTGATTTTTGTTTTGTGGTTCTGGTGATTGAATCTGGGGCAGTTAGCACTGTGCTACGTTGGAACCTTTTTTTTATTATGAGACAAGAATCACTGGGATTATGACCTGTCCCCACTTTGTAGACACTATTCCACTTCTAAAAGCTTTTCCAGGGCTTGCCTTCTCTGTAGGAATAACATCTAAACTTCTTGCCCCAGGATGTCTTAAGTGTGTGTGTAATCTGCTTCTGCAGATTACAGAACTTTATTCCTCTTCAACTTTATTCCATTCTTCCTGTTGTTCATTCCTCTTGAGCCAAAGAAGTTGAGCATTTTAAGGAATTGCCTGGTTGATAATGGAATCAGGCTCATGAATCACTAGACTGTTTCTGGAATGTGAATTCTTTACTCCTTATTGTAAGGTTGAAGCAGCCTGTACTTTTATGTTCCTTCCCTTGCTCAGTACTTGAGGTGACTCTAGGTGTGGACAAGGGCAATGGCTTGCAAACATCTTATTGCATATTACAGTAAGAAATAAATTTAAGACTGGGAGGCCGAGGCAGGAGATTGCAAGTTTGAATCCAACCTCAGCAACCTAGTGAGATGTTATCTTAAAATAAAGAGGACTGGGGATGTAGGTTGGTAGTAGAGCACCCTGGGTTCAATACTCAGTACTACAGGGAGAAAGAAAAGAAATTTAAATCATAGTCTGTTAACATGTGTAATGAACAGAAAGGGTGTTGAAATAATGTGTCCCCTTACTGCATTCTGTTTCACTTGCAAAATTGGTCAAACACCCAGAATACTAGATCTGATTCACAATCATCTCTAAAGGCTTGGGCTTGGACGCAAACTCTGGTTTGCCAGCCACTGTCTTTGCTACTGGTCATTGGAGAAAAGATCTGAGTAGGCCCTTTAAGAAAAAGCAGTATGGTAAGATATATCCCATGCTTGTATAATTTTTTCAAAATGGATTCTATTGTCATGTATAACTAAAAAGAACCAATAAAATAAAATTTAAAAAGGAAAAAGCAGTATGCCAGGCATGGTGGTGCACACCTATAATTCTAGCAACTCAGGAGGCTGTGGCAGAAGGATCACAAGTTGAAGGCCAGCATCAGCAACTTAGCCAGACCCTGTCTCAAAATAAAATAATAAAGAGCTGGGGATATAGCTTGAAGGTAGAGATCCCTTAGGTTCAATCCCCAGTACTGGTGTGTCTATTAGGGGTTGGGGGAGGGCCAAGCTCCCTGTTTTCCCAGAGCTTCTGAAGCAGATCTTCAAATGAAGCCCTTAAAAGGCTAGTGACCCTTTTGAGGGCCAGTGTGATAGGGGCATCTGCTTAGAAATTAGTCACCTGGAAGCTTCATGGAGCCAGCATGAGAGATGGAAACATCACTATGTGAATTAGATGTGTTGTCTGGTTTTTTTTTTTTTTTTTTTTTTTTTTGGTACTAGGGATTGAACCCAGGGGACACTCCATCCCCAGTCCTATTTTGTATTTTTTATTTAGAGACAGGGTCTCACTGAGTTGCTTAGGGCCTCGCTAAGTTGCTGAAGCTGACTTTGAACTTGCGATCCTCCTGCCTCAGCCTCTCAAGTGCTGGGATTACAGGCGTGCGCCACTGCGCCCAGCCGTTGTCTTTTGTTTGTTTGTTTGTTTGTTTGTTTGTTTGTAGATGGACACAATACCTTCATTTTATTTATTTATTTGTTTATTTATTTATTTTTATGTGGTGCTGAGGATCCAACCCAGTGCCTCACACATGCTATGCAAGCACTCTACCACTGAGCCACAACCCCAAGTCCAAATATGTTGTCATTTTATGAGGCAGGACAAAGGTGCTGTTTGTTTCTCTGTCTTCCTACATTCACTTCAACTGGTAAAGCTGTGTGCTTCTCTAGGGTGCACCTCAAGCTGTTTGTACTTTGCATACTGTACCAGTGCCCCATCTGTTCTCTCTTGAGCTGTAACAGACCAGTGGATGTTTTGCTTGAAGTTGAATCCTGAGCAGGGTCTGCTTCTTCCTCTTGTTCTGTGACTTAATCTTCAGCACAGGAAAAAATAAGGTGAAAAGTTGAAAAGGCCATGCTCATTCAGCTAGGCACTTGGAACTCGTGATTTGTTTTTCTAGACTAGGTCAGTGCTCCTCAAATCATTTCTGCCTAGCACACCTGATAGTGCCTCTGGAGGTAGGTGATTAGGGAATGTGGTTTAGAAAGGCCTCCAGATAGTTCTGGAGGAGTTGGGAGCATTTTTCCTGTCTCTTCCCCTCTTGAGTCTCATTATAATAGATGATTATTAAAAGCAGATAATTGATCTTTCTTCCCTAGCCCACACCAGTTATCCTGTTGAAGGAAGGTACTGATAGCTCCCAAGGCATCCCTCAGCTTGTGAGCAATATCAGTGCCTGCCAGGTGATCGCAGAGGCTGTAAGAACCACCCTGGGTCCTCGTGGCATGGACAAACTTATTGTAGATGGCCGAGGTAAGTTTACAGGGTTCTTCAAGGCCTCTTTTGCAGGAGAGGGGGTGCTTGGGTGGTATTTGGTACTACTATGGATTGGCACCAAAATCCCACTGCTTATAAGATCTCTAAAGGATTGCTCAGGTAAAAGTGGTTCTGTCTCATACATGTCCTGAATTCTGAACCTTGTAGAAATATATGGGAGAATCTGAAATAAAACCAGTTGGAGTTCTCTATGATCACTCCCATTGTATCAAGTCAAGACAAGGAGAAAATTCTCTTTATGCTTTAGTGTAATAATTGACATGTACTAGGATATCCACTATGTGGAGTATCTAAGTAGTTACTCTTGTCACTTAAAATATTTTTTTACATCAAATTGAGCTGTACTAATTGCTATTGAAAGAAAATCAGGAGCCTGTGGTCTATAAAAGTTTGTACACAGAGCTAATGACATAGAAAGAGCAGATTGATATCTTTCCCTTTAATTCCTACTGTGATCCCTTCTTCCTCATCTCTAGAAAAAGTGTTCATGGACCTCAGGTCCACATAGAAGACAGAATTTAGGAAAGGGGCTTTAAATTTTTGTGTTTGTTTTTCTTAAGGCAAAGCAACGATTTCTAATGATGGGGCCACTATTCTGAAACTGCTTGATGTTGTCCATCCTGCAGCAAAGACTTTAGTGGACATTGCCAAGTCCCAAGATGCTGAGGTAGGAAAATCAATCATATGTATTTAGGTGGAGGTTGAAACTCATACCTGCTTGCTACCTTACTCTTCTCTATTATAATTTTTTAAAAAATATTTTTAGTTGTCAATGGATTTTTATTTAATTTATGTATTTATATGTGGTACTGAGAATCGAACCCAGTTGCTCACACTTGCGAGGCAAGTGCTCTACCACTGAGCTACAACCCAAGCCCTTCTCTCTTATAATTTTTTGTCTAAAATTATACTTATATAAGTAATACATGCTTATAAAAATAATTTTAAGAATTTGTACTATTCTAGCCAGGCACAGTGGTGTACGCCTATAATCCCAGCAGCTCAGGAGGCTGAGGCAGGAGGATGGAGAGTTCAAAGCCAGCCTCAGCAATTTAGTGAGGTCCTAAGCAACTCAGTGAGACTCTGTTTCTAAATAAAACATAAAAAATGGCTGGGGATGTGGCTCAGTGGTTAGGTGCCTCTGGGTTCAATCCCCGATCCATCCCCCTACGCCCCCCCCCCC
>JAJEJO010050890.1:16402-45879 GCA_020662805.1 Glaucomys volans | reverse complement strand
TTTTTTTTTTTTTTTTGGTACTGGGGATTGAACCCAGGGGCACTCCAGCACTGAGTCACATCCCCAGCCCTATTTTGTATTTTTATTTAGAGGCAGGGTCTCACTGAGTTGCTTAGAGCCTCGCTAAGTTGCTGAAGCTGGCTTTGAACTTGAGATCCTCCTGCCTCAGCCTCCCAAGTGCTGGGATTATAGGCGTGCACCACCCCACCCAGCTTTTAATCACCTTTTAAAAGGGGGCTGAAAACTCTTAAGGTTTCTGGTGTGCCTTTTTTTAATGATAGTAAAATATAACAAAATTTGTCCTTTTAACCATTTTAAAGTATACAATTCATTAGCATTATCCCAATCTTTTCTGAAATCAGTTCTAGTCCTGGAATCTTAATGATAAACATTGAAAGACATGGATTTACATTTTAGAATACTGTGGAATAAATATATTACAGTTAAGTCCTAAAGTTGTATTAAAAGGTTTGTTAGGACCCAGTAGCTTATAAAACAGTGTAGCTTTAAGTTAAAATGGAATATTGGATTTGATGTGTTACTGGCAACAAGGAACATATACCTTTCTGTCCAAATAAAGACTATCACAGTGCCTTACCTATAATATGTTCTCAGTTGATTCACATATATGATTTCATATGCTGAGAAAAATTTTTATATGATTTGTTTAGTTGTAGATGGACACAATACATTAATTTTTTTATTTATTTTTATGTGGTGGATTGAACCCAGTGCTTCACATGTGCTAGGCAAGTGCTCCACCTCTGAGCTACAATCCCAGCCCCACTGAGAAAATTTGATTGTCTAAATCAACCCTCTTTGGAGAATGGGGCTACCTAGGAATTAATTTTTGTAGCCCAGGACCGATTAACTAGATGGATACCCAACTATTGTCATGTTCATTTTTTTGCAAAACCCGTGTTTCCAGAAAATAGGTTGACACCTATTATTTAAATAATGTCTGCTTTCAGTGGGTAAGTTCCCTACAAATGGAGTTTCAAGGTGCTTTCTGAACATCAGAGAATGTGTGTTTCCTGTCTTTTTTTTCCAGGTTGGTGATGGCACCACTTCAGTGACCCTATTGGCTGCAGAGTTTCTGAAGCAGGTGAAACCATACGTGGAGGAAGGTTTGCACCCACAGATCATCATCCGAGCTTTCCGCACAGCCACCCAGTTGGTACGGGAGCACTGGTTCACCTAGCCTTGTACTTGGGCATCTTCACATTTGTCTTAGGATAATTATTTAACTGAGGTGTGGAGTGACTGCAATAACAGGGTTATTTGGGCATTTCCTGACTTCTTTCTAGGAATTTAAGTTCTATTCAATTAGCTTTTTCATGAAATAGATTAAACCTCAGGATGGAGTCAGCTTGGTAGATTATCATGTAGAGTTAGGCTCTTAGTAAGTGATGAGTTTGTCTCAGAGTAAGGGTGAGCACTTGTACCACTGAGCTACCTCCCTAACCTTATTTCTATCAAGTACTTCTAGCTCATCTTGAGACCTAGCTATTTTTTACCCTCTAACCTTTGTTTTGTGACCTAGGACAAGTCATGTAATCTTGCTAGGCTTTTCTTTCTCCCTTTGCTGACAAGAAAGTTTGGTGGTGACATTAAAATGAGATTACATATGAGGAGTTCTTTGGGAAAGATGAAGTACACACACACACACACATATATGTATACACATTGTATTTTGAGGGAGGTACCAGGGATTGAACTCAGGGGTGCTTAACCACTGATCCATATCCCTAGCCCTTTTTTATTTTTTATTGTGAGACATGGTTTCACTAAGTTGCTGAGGGCTACACATTGTAATTTATTTAACTAGAAGTTAGAAGGTGCTAGAAGTTAGAGGTGTTTTTAGTAAGCCATGGGTTTTGGCCTAATGTAGTGTTATGACTTGTTTTCACTCAGTTGTGAGGTTTTTATTGTTGTTTTTGTTTGTGGTGCTGATGATTGAACCCAGGGCCTTACACATGCTAGGCAAGTTCTCTACCACTGAGCTACATCCCTAGACCCTCACTTACTTGTTTTAAATGTATTACCTGATCCAGAGCTGAGTCCTGAGAGTACCTGATGATTCTTGATGATTATTGAGAACTATATGCCTACTCTACATTTCTAACTTTCAGAGTTTTCTAAACTGTAGAGTTTTACATATTCGTAGGCAGCTACAGGACCTAGGAATGTTGTTTCCGCTGTAGTTGTAGAGTAGTAATGCTTAACATTTGGAGTAAACAAACAAGGCATTAACAAGAGAGATTGTCCACTTTACCAGTTTGTCTATAACATGAGACAGTCACTCAACTTCTGTTCTTGGCAGGCAGTTAACAAGATCAAAGAGATTGCTGTGACCGTGAAGAAGCAAGATAAGGGGTAAGTCTGCAGTAGGCTTTGTCAGAACCTTAGCTTCCCATGGCCAAATTGGATGCAGAGAAGCACTTAGCAAATCCCTATATGGGCCTGAGGCACTTTGGCTCTTGTTAGGACCTTGGCTGTGCCCCAGCCAGCACAGCACAAAAGAAGTTATAGTTTAAGTTTTCATACGGGCGGTCTTTGACTGCAACCGCCATCTGTCAGTGATGATCTGTCCTAATGATACAGAAGGTGAAATTGAAGAGGGCTGAGTCTAGAGACTGGAAGGGGGAACTTCCTCCACATCACAGTAGAGTCAGGTAAGAAGGATTTGGTTTTCAAGACCTAATGCAGATTCTGCCTTTGTGTTCCAGGGAGCAGAGGAAGCTGCTAGAAAAGTGTGCCATGACAGCTCTGAGCTCCAAGCTGATTTCCCAGCAGAAAGCCTTCTTTGCTAAGATGGTAGTTGATGCTGTGATGATGCTTGATGATTTGCTGCAGCTTAAAATGATTGGAATCAAGAAGGTGCAGGGTGGAGCCTTAGAGGTAAGCCTGCTGTGGTCTCTGTAGACAGCTCCTGCTTTCACACTGGCTCTTCTGACAGCTTTGCATGGGAGGAGGGTGCACAGTACAGAGGGAGAGAGAACACTTATTGGACTAACCAGAAATTAGACTTGGACTGTACTTCCCATACTGCCACTACAGGCTATGACCGTAGATACATTTTGTAACCTCTGCAGATCTGTTTGTCAGCAAAATAGAAAATTGGAGTAGTTGATTTTCAGAATCTTGGTTCTCCATATCATTATTGGGGGTATGATAGGACTAATTCTGATATTATGTGCGACCCTCCCAATTAATAAATCTGAGAGATACTTTCCATTTTTCACTCAAATGAGACAGTCAAGCTTTCCCTTTTATTCATTTATCTTGTATAGATAATACATAATTCAAACTGTGTAAAAGGGCCTAAAATAGTGCATGTCCTGTACATCACCCCTGCCCCATATATAGCCACTATTACCAGTCGTGTGTGTGTGTGTGTCCTGGAATTATATATGTAGGTATAAGCACATTTGTAAATACTATATTTTAAACACAAATGATTGCTTATAATAGTGAACTGTGACTTGCTTTTGTGTGTGCGGCGGGGTACTTGGGATTGAACCCAGGGGTACTCTACCACTGAGATACATTCCTAGCCTTTTTTATTTTTTATTTTGAGACAGGATCTTTTTGAGTTGTTGAAGCTAGCCTTGAACTTGTGATCCTCCTGCTTCAGCCTCCCAAGTTGCAGGAATTATAGGTGTGTGCCACACCTGGCAAAATAAATTTTAAATAGTTTGTTTTGTTGTCAGTGGATCCTTTATTTATTTATTTATGTGCAGTGCTGAGGATTGAACCCAGGGCCTCACACATGCCAAGTAAGTGCTTTCTACTACTGAGCCACAACTCCAGCCCGCTGGCTTGTTTTAATTTAAATGGTCCCATGTGACTGATGCCTACTATATTAGACAGCATAACTGTAACTTGTTTGGTTTTCCTTTTTTTTTTTTTTTTTTTTAAAAATACAGTTGAACCCAGGGACACTTAACCACTGAGCCACATCCACAGCCCTTTTTATTTTTCATTTTGAGACAGGGTCTTGCTAAGTTGCTTAAAGCCTCACTAAATTGTTTAGGCTGGAACTTGAGATTCTTCTGCCTCAGCCTCCCAAGCTGCTGGGATTACAGGCATGTACCACTGGGCCTGGCCAATGTAAAACTCTTAAACATAAAACCTAACTTGGAATTCAGGTAGTGATTGTTTACTTAGGGTTAATTGAGAACCTCTGTTTTATATCTTTAATCCTCATCTCACCCCTAAGCCCCATGTTCCTGTATCTGTTAATTAACTCATTGTCTGGTCCTTGAAACCGGTAGTATTTTGTGTATTCTTTGTCATAGTTGGCTTATTCTGTCACTCAAACTAGAAATCTAGAGGCATCCTTAAAAACCTTTCTGACTTCCCACTACCTGGCAGTCACTATTTTACCTACTAATTTACCAATTATGTCTTCTATCTGTCACTTCTACTCTCAGAACCATTGTCACCCTTCTCTAGTCTTGCATCCCCTAAATCCATTCTTTGTGTTGCAGGGTGAAGTTCCCTGCTTTACTACTCTGTGTGAAACCTTCTGGGTCCACATTGCCTATAGCCTAAGAGTTAGGCTTTCATAGGGCTTGTAAGGTCCTCCTGAATTGGCCCCTGCCTGCCTCCCCCTTTTCTCCCTACCTCTCTGACTAGAACCTGTCCTCTATTTTACATTCCAGCAGTTCAAGGGGCTTTTCATTACCTAGTTCCACAACACTGCCTCCTCTTGTAGAAACTCCTTTCTTTTTTCTGTTTGACTAATTTCTGTTCATTCATCATGACTCAGCGTAGGCATCACTCTCTTTAGGAGGCAATGGATTTGAATGATGCAGGAACTGGGGACATATATTGCTCACTGATAGGCTATAGTATTATAGACTAGCACAGGTAGAGAACCTAAAGATCATTGAACTGATTACCCTCTTTCATGGAATAGGGAATGAACTTGGTCATTCATTTGAACTGAAATCTCATGATATGCTTAAGTCAGTCCCAACTGCAACATGCTTTGTGTTATGTTTTGCTGTTAAATCCAACCTACAGGAAGTCTGTTAAGAAAGATGTGGTAGAAGCTCATGTCTGGGAGGAGGGATCAATATGTGATGAGCCATAATGACAACTGATTTTTATGATCTTTTGTCTTTGTCTTCCAGAAAGAGGAAGCATCTAGACTACAGCATACATGCTGTGTATGTGTGTGTGTGAGAGTGTGTGTATGTGTGTATGTGCACGGTGGGGAGTTGGGGGTAGAAGGATGTAGCCTTACTCAGCTTCTGCCCTAACATAACTGTCCAGGTCCTTTCCTGACACTATATGTGAATATAGTGTTATCCATTGGCAGATGCTTTAGGGGGCAGTTCAAACTTTGTCTCTGCAAACTGAATGATTTCCCTCATACTAAAGGAATAGCTTAAATATGTTTTATGTTACTTTTTCAGAAAAATGGGTTTGTTCCAAATTTTGTGATGATAGGAAGGCAGTGAAATAAAGAAATGGTTAACTCTGTCAGGTTCACAGGAATGGACAAGCACTAGCCCAGCAAAGTACTAACTTGATTCCACCCCCCCACCCCCTTTGGATACCAGAGATTGAACCCCCCCAGGAGTGCTTAACCATGAGCTGCATACCTAACACTTTGTATTTTTAATTTAGAGACAGGGTCTTGCTAAGTTGCTGACTTGGAACTTTCCATCCTCCTGGCTCAGTCTCCTGAGTCACTGGGATTACAGGCATGCACTTCTGTGCCCGGCTTGATTTTTTTTTTTTTTAATTTCATGCTGATATCAAACCTTTGAACTAACTGCCTGTCTCTAACTAGGAGTCTCAGCTGGTGGCTGGTGTTGCATTCAAGAAGACTTTCTCTTATGCTGGCTTTGAAATGCAACCCAAAAAGTACCATGACCCCATGATTGCCCTTTTAAATGTTGAGCTTGAGTTGAAAGCTGAGAAAGACAATGCTGAAATCAGAGTCCACACAGTGGAGGTAGGCCTTACCTGCTGGAGGTGGTGTGGGAATGGGCAGCTTTTCGGGCCAGGGCCTCAGGTCTTGACTGTCTCAGTTCTAGCACTGCTTCTCAGGTTTCTTGAGTGCCCCTTTTCCTCTCCACCCACCCCCAAATTAATATTTGAATACCAGACACACTGCTTTTCTCACTCTATGCTCCCTTCCTGAGTGACCTCAGCCTGGCATAATTTGGATACAGAAGTCTTGTTGAAATATTGTGCTCTGGCCCTGGGGATAGCATTGATGGAGGCTCTCTAGTTATATATCTTCACTGATATTTTGGTTCCCCTTCGTTGGGCTCCTCCCTCCCCCTGCTCTCCTGTCATTGCTGTTACCAAGGCTGCCTCCAGAGGTAAAAGTATCACCCAGTGCAGGGTGGCCTTTGGTGGGGAGGAGAGGTCTTGTCATTGAAGTCCAAGATGCAGCACCTCAGTAAAGGTTAGGACTTTCCTAGACTGAACTGTTTTTCACACATTGGCAGTGCTAACTATGGTGTAACTCCCTGCCCTGGGGTTATTTTCTGCTTTTGTCTTTGAAAGCATTAGGTGATTCCTATTATCTTAAAAGGGCCTTATTTGTTTGGACTAAAGAGTAGCTATTCTCTTTATCCCTATTAATTTCCAGATATATCAGTTATCTTTATTTTAGCTTACCCTAAATGCCAAAGTATCCTCATCATTTTCTGGGTCTTTTCAGGATTATCAGGCAATTGTTGATGCCGAATGGAGCATTCTCTATGACAAGTTAGAGAAGATCCATCGTTCTGGAGCCAAAGTCATCTTGTCCAAACTTCCCATTGGGGATGTGGCCACCCAGTACTTTGCTGATAGGGACATGTTCTGTGCTGGCCGTGTACCGGAGGAGGATCTGAAGAGGACCATGATGGTAATCAAATATTCACAGGTTGCTTCTTGGCATTCGTGGCCCCGAGGGGATTTCTTCTACCCCTGGTTTACTATATTTGGTTGGCCCTGACTTTTTAACTCTTTCTGCCAGGAAGTGCTCCATTCCCAGCATTTATGTGCCTAGTAACTACAAAACAGGTCAGGAAGTAAATATTGTTATGAAGGAACTAGCAGTAACACTGTGATTAACTGGACAGGTTCTTTGGGAGTGGGCTTCCTGCCAGATATTTTTCCTTCCTTGGGCATCTCACAAAAGATTCTTTTCTGACTAGTATTCTCCCTAGTTCATTTTCTGGGCCCAAAATCCTAGTCAGGAGGAGGGCTTATAGGCTGAAGTGAAGGCTTCTCATCTATATGTAATTGGCCCACTTGCTCTGTGTTTTAGTTCTGTTTGTTTTCTGCTTTTAGAGACAGTTAAGGGTCACCTGGAGGTTAGGGGAAAGGGTAGATTATCTAGCACAGAAGGCTCTGGGCTGCCTTGTCAGAGTCCACATGGGACCTAACTTGGAGACTGGGTGACAGAGAGTCAACTGGCCTCATTGGGAGCCTTTGCTGATAGATGACCTTGCCCTCCTTGCTCCTCAGGCCTGTGGAGGCTCTATCCAGACCAGTGTGAATGCTCTGTCAGCAGATGTGCTGGGCTACTGCCAGGTGTTTGAAGAGACTCAGATTGGAGGGGAGAGGTGAGTGGGTCGGACTTTTTTGCCATCTTCTGGGTTCAGCTTGTACTATTGCTCCTTTTTTGAGATCTTAACTTTGGAGGCAGGAAGAGCTCAAGTAGAGTGTTACGGGAGGGAAGAAGAGCTAGTTGGGTCTTAAGTCTGACACTACAGCCTTGATTCCTTAGGGGTTAGCATAGCCCTTCCCAAGAAAATCCTTTAAGGTTGGGATTGGGTGGCCTTGATGAAAATAGAAGAGCAGCTACTAAGTGTTGAGAGGGCTTGGTGGGGAGAACAGATACAGCAAGATGGCAGCAGAAAATAGTTCACCATGTGTGCAATTTCATTCTGGGTTTAGGTATAATTTCTTCACTGGCTGCCCCAAGGCCAAGACTTGCACCTTCATCCTCCGTGGAGGCGCCGAGCAGTTTATGGAGGAAACAGAGCGGTCTCTGCATGATGCCATCATGATTGTCAGAAGGGCTATAAAGGTACTGGACTGATGATGGCCTCCTGTCTGCACCGCCCCCTTTATCTCCCTATGTGATCAGACTCTGGATTTGTGCATTGAGCCCTTCCCTGGTGGCATAGTGGGCCCTCTTTTGCCCCAGAATTCATAAAGAAACAGCTTTGGTCTCAAAAATAGATCATGCTGTCTTAAAGGCTAAGACTAGTTCTTATTAGCACAGTGTGGAATTGATGTAGTCAGATATCCCAGTGATTATGTCAGTGCCCTCAAACTCCAGTTTACTTGATGGTTCACTAGGTTGAAGTTGGGATGTGTTAAACAGGAACCACATCTGGGCTTGTGGGATTTGGATTGGGGTAAGGAATAAAGCCTCATTTTCTGGGCCAGAGGACCTACCAAGTAGCCCATTTTAGAGCTTGGACTGGGGCCTGCTCACATTGAGAGGTGGTCTGATTTCTACAGAATGATTCAGTGGTGGCTGGTGGTGGAGCCATTGAGATGGAGCTCTCCAAGTACCTTCGGGATTACTCAAGGACTATTCCAGGAAAACAGCAGCTGTTGATTGGGGCATATGCCAAGGCCTTGGAGATTATCCCACGTCAGCTGTGTGACAATGCTGGCTTTGATGCCACAAACATCCTCAACAAGTTACGGGCTCGGCATGCCCAGGTGGGTTCTTCTTCTTGTCAGAGTCCATGGATTGGGTGGATGGGGCTAGATCATGAGTATGTTGTGCTTATATTACTCCAGTTCACGTATTTGACCCAAGTGATGGGCTGGAATTAAACATAGAATGACTGGGTAACTGCCGCCTCTGCAGGCAAAGGGAAAAGCTACGTGCCTGCTGTGGAAACAGCAGCTTCCTGGGAGAGAGCCTAGAGCTGTGTGCAAGAAATTTGGGATCAATGTCATATTGCCTCCCCTCTTTTCCTTATTCTTTCAGGGGGGCATGTGGTATGGGGTGGACATCAACAACGAGGACATTGCCGACAACTTTGAGGCCTTTGTGTGGGAACCAGCTATGGTGCGGATCAATGCCCTGACAGCAGCCTCTGAAGCTGCATGCCTTATTGTGTCGGTAGATGAGACCATCAAGAACCCCCGCTCCACTGTGGATGCTCCTCCAGCAGCTGGCCGGGGCCGAGGCCGCCTCCAGTGAGAGGCACTCATCCATCACACATTGACTGGCAGGCTCACTTGCAGGTGCACTTGCCTTCGTTGGCTTGGTTAGCTGATGTTATGAGGAAGTGGTTATAATTGGCCCACTGTTTTCACTAGTGATTATTTAAATAAAACGTCAGACTTGAAATTAACCATGTAAATTATTTGGGCACAGTTTTACTTATATTGCAACTCAGAATTGAGCTGTGCATGCACATACCCAGAGATAAAAAAGGGAATTCTCTGCTGGACTTGGGTGAGCTCCATTAGACTGGCCCCATCTGGAAGTTTCACTCTGCTGTGTTCTTGATTTCAGAAGTGGCTAGATTGTGTGGAGTCACTTCCTTTTCTTGACATCCCATTTCACCTTCCCTACCCTGGACCCTGCTTTCAGGGGTTCTCTTGTTTGAGTCCATGTTGCATTACCTTGTCTGCCCTTTCAATCTCCATGTTCTCTTGGCTCAGACTTTTGTTTCGTCTTATTCAAGATCTTGAAGTTGACTCTGGGAGCATCCTCTCTTAACTCTGGTGACTTAAGTCCATTGAGAAGGTAGCTGAGGGGACCCACTTGGTATTTTCTTTTCAGCCACCAGTGATCTTATGAGTTCTGTTTTCTTACGACCAATGGTAGTTTGGCAAGACTGCCACAGATCCAGCTGGAGATCCAGCAGGTCATCTCAGTTAAACTGATCCTGATAGCTAACCTACAGCTAGTGCTGTACGTAATAATTGTTAGAGCTAGAGGTGAACGATTCTCACCATGAGTACCTGGACCAGCTCCCTGAAACTGGTATATGATTTTAGAATAATCTGGACCTAGCTTTTGTGGTTAGATGGACTTAAAAGCAGAATGGGGCAGCTGGCATCCCTGCTAACCTGGTAGTCTTTAGGTAAATTATTTTTCTGGCTCACAGAATTGGATTAAATGCCATTCTAAATGCATTTGAAGCCTAAACACCTGTTCTTTTTTCTGATTTTAAATATTTGCAGACCTTAGTGATCAAATTCATGAGGCAGGCCCACTTTGTAAAATGTGTAATTCAAGGCAAGACCATGGTGGCAACTTGGTTTCCCCTAAATCAAAGCCTGATTGGTCATCCAGAGCTTCCTAAGGAGGTGGCCACACCAGTGATGGTGGGGGACAATTCCTGCTACTCCTGCTGAATTTGTGCTGGGTTTGCCCTTGAAGATAGCCTTTCCCAGCTGACAATCAGAAGTGACTTGTTTCAAGTCTGTCTGGATGCAGACACTGACAGCAGAGTTGAGGTGTGATGGGGACAATAATCCCCAATAACCTGGATGGCATTCCTCCAACATATTCTGCAGCTCTGGGGTGACTCTTCCTGATCACTTGCCCCATTAATGACGATTGGGTTATCTGCCTCCTGCCTTGGTGCACTTTAGTTGCAAAAGGCTGTGGTGATATACTGACGAATGTGGCCCTGGGGTAGATATACCAGTTTCACCATCTTTTATTGGATACAGAGCCATAAATTCTCTGATGCCCATGAGTCCTTTTAAATACATACACTCAGGTACATTCGGCAAAGGGCATTTATGGGTAACATGGAGCAAAGTGCTAGGATGGCAATGCCTGGATAGGGTAGAGAAGTGGGGCCAGGGAAGGCCCCCTGGGGGCTGGAGGTACAGGCACCACTTTAGAAACAAAAGTAAAACCAAAAGTTGCTTTCCACCCCTCTGCCTGGTGTGCTTGGGGTGGGGGAAGCTACCCTCTCACGGCTCAGGCCCTTGCAGCCTGGCTGTGTGGGGAAGGCGGGGTCTAGAGGCCAGTTATGGAGGTCCCCACTAGCATTGCCCTCTAGAGCCAAGCCTACTGGCACCAGCCCAGGTCAAGCCTGGGTCATCTCAGGCCTCTGCCCCCTAGGTACAAGACCACTGCTGGGGCAGAGCTGAGGCTGGTGGCCCCCAGTCCACGCTTTCCTGGGGCTGTGCTGTGGTGGCAGAAGAGGCTTGACCTTGTGGTGGGGGGCCTGCCTGATTGTCAGGGCAGTCTTGGGACTGGCCATAGTCCCAAGGAGTTGGGGAGGGAGGCCTGGTAGTCTGATCTTCACTCAACCCTAAGCCTTATCCTCAGGCAAGGGCTGCAAATGAACACACTTGTCCAGGAATTGATACATACACACGATACACAGGAATATGTACAGAAAAGCCTGCCTGGAACAAGGCTGGGTGAGAAAGCATGGCCACCAGGGGTCAAGAGAAGTGCCAAGCCCCTGGGGGAGGGAAGTCAACATTCCTCAGGGATTGGCAGGCCAGGACAGATCCCATGGGTGGCAGTTAACTCCTCTGGGCACTTGGACCACTCACCTCTCTCCTGTTTTCACTCCAAATTCACCAGGAACTGGGTCTTTGGCACCAATAGTCACTCTGGGAAGGTCTCCTTCAACTTAGCGCCTTAGAGGGATTGGGGCCTTGGCAGCTCCCCCACCTGTTTCCAAAGGATTCGAGACCAGGACCAGGGGGACAGGCAGGATCCAAAGGCAAAGGACAGAGCCACATGTTAGAGCAGCAGGCCTTGGGCAGGAGGCTTTTTTTCTTTCTTTTTTTCTTTTGAAGCAATTCCTGAGGGACTGACCCAACTTCTGCCATCAGGATTAAGAAAACATGAGAGGTCATGTTTTCTGGGTGGTCTCCTGGCCAGTGAAAAGCAGGGTTCTTTGGGCAGCCCACTTTTACCCTGTAGGGGTATGTTTTATGCATTTTTACTTTTTTGCCAGTGTGAGGGAAAGTAGTGGAGCATAAAGTAATAGATCATAAAGTACTCAGGCCAAATGTGCCCAAATTCCCAGGTGCTGGGGACAGGCTATATGGGTTGAAGTGCAAGGGACATCAGGCAGCACCTTGGGATCTCTGCAGTAAACCTGGGGCCCTTGGAGCAGGGCCTGCTTTGGTTAGCCCTCTCAAAATGTCATTATTCCTTTTTTGCACCCTGTTAGGTATAAGATGAAGGGCTCCCTTTTAAGGGGGTGAAGGTGGGATGAAACACTGATGGAAGCCAGGCCCTCTGGTTTCCCTCCTTGGCACCAGCTGGTTGCCGTGGAAGTGGATAAATGGAGCACCCCAACAAGCAAGTTTCCCATCTAGCAGCATGGCTCATCCCAAGGGAGATGAATAACAGCAAGGTGGGAGGCTGGAACTGCTGGTTCTCAGCAAGCCTAAAGGCCAGGGGTGGGTGTGCAAGGGACACACTGTGACCTGTAATTTGCCTTAACAAGGGCTTGGGCCTGTGCTGTACGTACCCCCACATAGTCCTCATTCACATAACCAGAAAATACTGGGTGAACTTGGTGCGTTTCCTGGAAACACTTGTGAAAAGGCCAACTTCCCCAGGCAGGAGAGGGGGCCTGTTCACCCTCCTGCCCCTCGTGCTGGTGGTATGCAGTGTTATGTAAATAACACAGTGAAGGAGCCTGTGACAGGCATTAGACCTGTCAGCACCCTTCCACCCCCAGCTCACTGCTTATGCCACCTGACCTTTTCCAGGGCTGATGCCAGGTACTCCAATGGGTGCCACGTGGAGAAATTGCCCAGAGCCTTGTATTCAGTGATGGAGGCTTCTTGGGGCAGAGAAAACCTCTAAGTTGGGCAGGCTTAGACCAAGTAGGGCATCCCTTTGTGCTTTGTCTAGAGAATGGGGGTGGGGGGGACCTCTGGTCCTGGAGTCACAGGAAGCAGAGGCCACAAGGGTGCAGTTGGTATGACAAGGCAGACATACCCAGGGAAGCCAGGCCCTGAGTAGACCTCTACTTCCCTCCCAGGCCCTTGGAGGAGAGAAAGTTGTGCTACTCTTTTCCTGTGACTCTTAGGGACAGGACTAGGGGGAGGTGGGAGCTGATGGAGGCAGCTGCAGGCCCTAGGGATAGCAGTGCTGTGCCACACAACAGCCAAGGCTTTGTGCAGGACTGGACAGGGAGATGCTGACATGACACCCTTGGTAGCATAGGTCTTCCAAGGGCAGGGACATAGCAGGCCATAGGAGGAAAAGTCAAAGCAATGATGAGAAAAGTCAGGACAGAGCTGGGGCTGCTGGCTGCACTTCTGGGCCAGGCATGGGGGTGCAGTTCTAGAGCACTTGTTACAAGGTAACCCAGGACTGGGTTTGATGTCCAAGCCAGGTGGCAACAGAGTTAGGTCCCTGGAGAAGCCTGGGAAATGAGAGATCCCTGCTCCAGCCAAAGACCAGCAGCCTAATAGCCAGGCTGGGACTGACCTTGTACAGGAGTGAAGGAAACCCTAAGATGGATTTAGGACACATGTTTGGAACAACTGTCCAAATGAAGGTTAGCAAGCCCCACAGCCTTTGAATCACTGTGGTAAATCTGAGAGGAGAAATTGGGGGGACCTATCTTTGGAGCTTTGTTGTCAGAATCTGATCCTCTGGGGACTCTGCAAGGGCCAGTGAAAACCCCCAGTGGCATTCTGTGGCCTCTAAGCCCTGAGGCAGAAGATCCCAGCTGCAGCCTCAGCCCGTGACTGGTGGAGAATGAGGAAGGGGCAAATCTGTTGGGGATACTCTTACTCTTTCTCGGCCCTAGAGTCTGTCCTTGCCAAAGTCACATCCTCAAGCAAACTAACTAGACAAGGAAGCAAAGTCAGCCACCCTCCTCCAGGTCCCCGCACAGTGGGCAGCCCAGTGCCCCCCTCCCAGACAGCCTAGATAGCCTAGAGGACCCAAAGGCCATCCTGCCCAAGCACCTGAATTAAAAGGAAATTCCTTCTCATTACAGGCAGGCCTCCCAGGGTTGGCACCATCACCCTCCCTTAGGTCCCTTGGGAGTGAATGGTATAGAAACATGCACCTTTTAGCTGATTTTTGCTCTGGAGTACGTGCTTTGGGGCAGGGGAGTCTGTCTTATAGCAATACGAAAGTTTACTACACCTGGCAACCCCCTCCCCTACCCCCACTTGCACGCACCTTGGGAGGAGTGGTCTCATCCTGGGGAAGAGTTTTGGGTGATTTTTTGCCTTCCAGTCCTGCCCCCAGCTTTTGACTGACAGTGTGCCCAGGTCCCTAGACCTGCCTGGGTTATCCCTGGAGAGTGTACACCATGGGTGGGCCTAGGCAAGTTGTCAGAAGGGGTAAAACAGGTAGGGGAGAAGAGCCCTCCTTGCCAAGTCTGAGCTGCCTTGTGGGGCCCCCTGGGGCCTGGGGCCTCAGGAAGGAGAGGCCTGCCTGAGCAGCTGAGGAGCCACTGGGTAGTTATTGCAGATCCTCCAGGCGAAGACACCAGTGCTGGTGGTGATAGCTCCTCGCTGGCTGTGCCAGAAGTCTGCTCCAGCTGGGGTTGGGGTGGGGGTCAGAGGGCAGCTTCTGTCCAAGCCCCTTCCCTGGGTCAGACCTGTTGCTCTCCTGTTTCAGTACAGGATACTTAACCCCTCCCTGGAAGCTGAGATAACATGAGGCCTCCAAAGGTCTAGTCCAAACCAGGATCCCTCTGGAGGTACAAAGAATGCCTTGGTATGGGGCTGGCAGGTGCCCTGCTGCCCCCGCCCCCAGGGTTAGCAGCCGCCTTCCACCTTGATGTGCAGGATCTTAGAGAAGCCAGGCCTTCGTCGCAGGGCCTGTGAACCAAGCCCTGAGTTAGTTCTCTTGAACTGGTCAAGTCCTCCCTCCACACTCACCCAGGTCACCAGCCCCAGAGTAGGGATGTTGCTTAGGGATCTTGGTTGGACTCAGAGCCAACCTCTCACCTGGAGTTTTGTCACCATATCCTCAAATAACTTCTGAGCCTCAGGGCTGCTGGGCTCCTTGAAATAATCAGCAATTCCAATTTGGACCACAATGGACTTGAGGTTCCGACAGATGCCTGAGGAAAGGTGGGTAAGGGGGCCCCATGTTTGGCCCAGGCAATGAGGCTGCCACCTCTTATTTCATTGATTAATGACATCAGATACCCACTGAGGAACCACCAGTGGCAACCGCAGGGAACATGGAAGAGGAGAGCAGGCCCATGCTGGCCAGGGATGCACAATTGGACCAGGGAGAAGGTGGAGGAAGACACTGGGAGGATAAGTGGGTGACAGCCAACAACTTCCCTGGCAGAAAAACAGTTGTACCTTGTTCTGGACACTGGGAAGTGATTACAAGGAACAGTGGCTGAGGGGAGGCTTGAGCACAAAGGCAGAGGAGATGGGGACAAACCAGGCAGGCTGCACAGGGTTTACAGGTTGGGATGTGGCTGCTCACTAAGGTCCAGGGTTGAGGAGCTGAGGCTGAGCAGTTTGTCCTAATGGTGTATCTAGCGTGTGGCCATGAGGCTGAAGGGGAGGGGAGAGGAGGGTCCTGGAGCTGATAAGGTAAGGAAACCTTCAGTCTTCCCAAGGGCACATGGTCCTGGATGATGCTCTCATTTGAAGGAAACAGCCCACGCTGGGTACCCTCATCCTCAGTGAAGGCAGAGGAGTGACAGAGTGGAGTGGGTGGTATGAGGTAAAGGGCCAAAGGAGGCATGATTTTTTTTTTTTTTTTGGAACCAGGGATTGAACTCAGGGACACTCGGCCACTGAGCCACATCCCCAGCCCTATTTTGTTATTTTATTTAGAGACAGGGTCTCACTGAGTTGTTTAGGGCCTCGCTAAGTTGCTGAGGCTAGCTTTGAACTTGAGATCCTCGTGACTCAGCCTCCTGAGTCGCTTGGATTACAGGTGTGCGCCACCACTCCTGGCTAGGAGGCATGATTTGAAGTCCAGAGAGAAAAGTCCTCACCCAAGAACTGTCCTGGGGAACTTACCCACATTATTGCCACCCATTCTAAGAAAGTTAGAAAATGGGAATATAAAACTTAGAGAGGTAGGTAGAGTAATTTGCCTGAAATCACACAGCTAATGAGCAGTACAGCCAGAGTTGAAGCCCAGGTCAGTCTAGTTCCCAAAACTGCACTTTTAACCTGTCTGCTCTCCTGCCTCAGCCCTGATTGGAGACTTACACAGGGACAAAGGTCCTGCATGGCTTCTGGCTCCAATGAGGGTATGCTAAAGCACAACAGGTATCTTTGGAACTGAAGTGGATACTGGCAAGCTTAGAATGCCACACTGGCCTAAGAAGGCACTGGTGGCAAAGCCAAGACCAGATATTGCTGTCTGCCCCCTACCCCTACACCCGTGCTGGTGCTTGCTGATTAGAGCATCAGGGAATTGCTAATGCTACCTGCTGATAGGCCATGGTGATAGGTGACAACCATACCCTGCCCTGCATTCCCCCATTGCTCACTGTTGAAATGCAGCAGGGCCTTAGGAGTAACAGGGGTGGCCGTGAGCACCAACATCTCCAGTCCCTTCAGGCCTTCCCGGCAGACTTCCGCTGCCACCTCTTGGGTGATCTCTGACACGTGGTCCAGCTCCAGGACCTGCAGTCGCATGCAGTTTCTTGCTAGGAAGAGGAAGAGGGAGGCCCTGCTGACAAACTCCCCAGGTTACCTCTTGCCCAACACCCTGGTCCCCTGCCATCACCCAGGCTACAGCCCCAAGCCCCTGTGGAATTTTTCAGGGCATCACTGCACCCTTGCCAGCTTCTTACCTCTTCCCATCCCAGCCCCAAGGGCACTCACCAAGTGATGCAAGGCCCTGTACCCCACAGCCGGCGCCCCCAACCCCCAGAGCCCGGAGGTGGGGCCAACAGCGACCAATCATCTGCAGGCAGCGGTTACTGAAGCGCGTGGGCTGCTGGCTAGAAAAGGGGAAGGGGCAGTCAGGGAAGCTTTTGGATGTCTGATGCCCCAATTGAGGGTATTCCTCCTGGGGAACCCCTCCCTGCCTCAGGCAAGTGCCCTGCCTACAACCCAGTTTGTTGAGTCAGAAAACTGGGATCATCCCTGACTCTCCCCTCTCACCTCTTGCCATGTTCTGCAGCTTCAGATTCCTGAGTAACCCTTACCACAGTTTAGACCACCACTGGATTCAGCTAGATTACTACCAGTCTTCCTGGCAAGTCCTGCCCCACAATGCAGACAGTGTCCCATTCACTCTTACAGCCACTCCTATAATCATTCAGCAGGTGGTTATCAAGTGTATGCTACAGGGGAGAACAACTGAGCCAGGCCCTGGGGGTGCAGTGGTGACAATGCAGAACTGATCCCTGCCCTCAAAGTATGGACAGTCTATTTTGCAGAACTTCTGTATGATCTTAGACCCTTTCTTAAAACCTAAAATCCCCTGATAGCCTCCCAGTACTTTCTAGATAAAATGCAAAAACCCAAACCCCTTCACAGGGCCCTGCCTGACCTCGCCCAACCTACTTTTCCACACTCAGTGCTTGACCCTGCCCTCCCTGCTCACACCAGACTGGCTGTTTCCTGAACACATCCCTCAACATTTGCCCAGGCAACAGACATCTCTCTGGTGTCTGCTATGCACCTGGAACCAGGAACACAGAAATGGACATTCACAGACTCCACCCTGAGAACTAGGAGTCTAATGTAGGAGACTGAAATAGAAATGATTGCAAAACGGGTAATAGCAGGTCTCAGGACAAGGTCAATGGGAGCCCAGGCAGGGGCACAATGACTGGTTCCACCAGGGTGTTAGGGAAGGTACACTGGATGGGCTGGGAGAAGCTGGCATGTGGGGAGTGATTGGAGGGTCGGGGATAGGGAAGGGGAAAGCCTGGTAGTTCGAGGAACTCCAAGTAGAGTGAAGAATTTATACCCTGAATTTATACCCTGATCATCATCCAAGGATCGACTCTTATCCGTTACATACTGACCCAGAACTGCCTGCCATGAGTCAAACAAATCCAGCTACTTTTAGCTGTGTTTACTGAACACTTACTGTGGGGCCTGCAGGCTCTGTGGTATGATCTTATTGGAGCCAGCAACAGCCCTAAAGGTCGGTAGATTCTTAATATCACCTTCACTTTGCAAGGTGAGAAACTAAGATGCAGTTGGGTTGCTCACAGTGGCCAGGATGTGACTTCCAGGTCTGATTTTAAAGCCCTGCTCTTAAAGCCTCAGTGTGCAGATTAATGTGTGTGAGCCTGTCTCCTCAACAGCTTATGGAATGGGCTCAGATCTGTGCAGTCCTCAGCTGCAGCCAGGTCCAACCCTTTCCCTTCCCCACCCAACCAGCCTGAGCTCACCAGGGGTGAAGAGGTGCCACCTGGAGGGAGACAATCTCTCTGCAGCCTGCGCCTAGCGCCCAAATAACCTCATGGCCCACTGGGTCTGTGGCACTCCTGTTGAAAAGACAAAGCTGGAGCGGCTCATCCTGGTGGCTTCTGCCCCTGTCAAGCCTTCCTTCCCTTAGGTCACAGAGCTCTGTAGTGCCTTTGCCTGAGGATCTGGGGGAAGGCCATGCAGTATCTATGGATCCTTGGGGTCCCAGGCCAAGAGAGCATGGGCTTTGCTTCTGGTGAGAGGGACCCACCTGTAGGTAACAGCCTGCAGGGCACGACAGTAGCAGCTGGCCAGCCAGAGTGAACGGTCGGTGAGGATGTTGGGACAATGGGAGATGCGCAGGATCAGCAGGTTCCCCCCGGCTGCCTTCAGCAGGGACTCCAGCCCTGCTTCAAGGCAGCCCCTGGGGATGACCAAGAGTTCACCTGCCTGTGGTGACCTCCTCCTCTGGGAAGCATCCCTACTTCATTCCAAGTCTGTGGCCCAGGAGCACCCACCCACCCACCGCAGCCTCACCGGGTGCTCCGGGCGTATTCCTCCTTGCTCTCCTTCTTCCCCCGCTGTCGGGGCTTCAGGTTCTGCAGTGTTAGCGAGTGGGCCTGTGTGCACCACTGAGCCAGCATTGCCAGGAACTGCGTGAAGAGGGAGTTACACAGGGAAGAGGGGTTCTGTCCTCGGCTGGCTAGAGATAAGCCAGTCCCAGAACAGAAGGCCCCATGAGAGGATTTGGGGGAGCCAGGCTGGAGCCCAGGTGCTGTAAGAGCTGCAAGGACCAGATTCTGCCAGGGGAAAAGGTGGGTTCCCAGGTGGGCAGAGGTAGGTACCTTGGAACAGACTCGTGCATTCTCTAGCAGCACCCTTGTCCAGACAGCAGGGTGACGGGCCACAAAGCGCCAGTCCCGGCAGACCTCTGCAGCATGCAGCAGTGTGCGTGTGTCCAGGTAGGTGAAGATGCAGAAGAGGGCAGCCCGCATCTTGAGGATCTCTGGGCTGATGACCTCGTTGGAGCGCGAGGGGCTACCCCTCTCAGCTCGCCGGCCACGTCCACTGCCTCCTTCAGGGCGGGCTGCAAACACAAGGGAACAAATGTGACAATGGAGGGTCAAAGGCCAGGGCAGGGAAGTGGGTGAGGAGCTGGGGCAGGGTAGAAGCTGCAGGAAGAATGGGTGTAAGACCCATGCTGGGGGAACCAGTGGCTTAGCAGGAAGTACAAAGGGCCTCTGCTTTTCCCTCAGGAACAGTACTCCCACCTCTAATATTACAAATTAGCAAAGGTATTCCTCCCTCATGTAAACTTCCTTTTAAGTCACCCTTGACCCTGACCCTCTAACCTCCTAATGCCCCTGCAATGTGTGTGACCTGTGAGCTAATGGGAGGGGCTTTCCCCACTGTACTTGGAGCTTCAGAGTCTAACTACTCTCTTCTACATGTCACTGAGCTCACCAAATACACAGACCCCAGCCCCAAACGTACCATCCTTGTGCTGCCTGGCCCTGTCATTCAAGTATTTGCCCCAGGCTGGAAGGGCACTTCATAGGAGGGATAGGCAAGTGTGGAGTAGAAGAAGGGAAGTACGGGAGCTCAGAAGATTTGACCTCTCAGCCCTTTGCCCCCTCCCGGGAGGGCCCAGCACTCTGGGAAAGGCTGGTCTTTCTTCCCAGGACTTACCTGAAAGCCGGCAGCTGCTCACTGGCCCAGCAATAGCAGGCCCAGGGCGGGGGACGTCTGAGGGGCCCTCGGCCTCCGACTCCGTAGTTCGGGAGCCAACGTCTGAGACATCACCCTCCTCCCCCTCAGTGCTGTGTCGGCGAGGTCTGCGCTGCCAGTTCTGGATGGCCTGGCGCCGCAGGCCTGAGCTGCGAGGGGCCTGAGACCGCTCCGAGCCACCATTGGTAGCCTGGGCCCGTGTGCCCAAGCCCCCAGGGCCACTGTCTTCAGGTGCCCCCTCCTCTGGCCGGGGCAGCTCCAGGCTGTCACTGTCATAGCAGCCTGAGCTCTGGGAGGCAGCTGGCACACGACTGGAGGCCCTGGGGCAGGGTGGACCAGATGGTGAGGGGCAAGGGGCATCCAGCTGCCAGGATTCTTCACCCTCCCCCTACCACAGACCAAGGGCAACCCACCCGTCCTGCTTCCCAGAAGCTCCCTCTGAGTGTAGAAAGGTAGATAGGTGACCCAAGGACGATGGGCACAGGAGGAGAGAAGCCCCAGATGGGCCAGCAGGTCTTTCGAGGGTGAGGGTGGGCTGTGTAGGGCAGGCCAGGCCCCAGGCTTACCCTGTGCTGGGAGAAGAGCCATGCCGTGACACCGCGTATGTGCTAGGCATGGCCGGGCCTGCGTGGTGTTCTCGCTGTGGGCCCCCAGAGCAGAAGGGAAAGGAAGGGAGGCAAGGAAGAAAGAGGATGAGGAGGCAATAGCCAGAGAAAGAGGGTACAAGATGGAGAGAAGAGAGGAAGGAGAGGAGAGAAAAGAAGAAAAACAGTTGGGAAGGATGGACGAATGGACAGACAGATAGCCCCGACAGGGAGGCTCACCAGCCCCCTGGCCACACCCAACCCACATCCCAATCCAGGCTATGGCTCTTGGGCTCTCATTTGCAGGGATGGACAGAGATGGGCCCCTAAGGGCTAAGGCTGCTGGTTCACACTTGGAGAGCCTCAGGGGCTGGCACTCCTACCCAAACAGAGGGGCCCCTTGTTCCCAGACCCCTGCTTCAGGCCTAGGCCTGTTCTTGGGGGAAGAACCAAAGGAGAGAAGCACAGCATTCTGGGGGATATGAGGCTGAGTGTGAGGGGAGGTTGTGGGACCAGGTAAGCAGGTAGAAGTGGGGGCACTCACCATTCTGCCTGGGCCCCGGGCCCCTGGCCCTGCGCCACTGCCCCCTCCTCCACGCCCCAGGCTGGTGCTGGGTGTGCTGCCACAGCTGCTGCTGATGACCTGCAGCTGACGCTCAGCACGGTCAGCCCGCTCCAGGAGTTCCTCGATGAACTGCTGCAGGCGCAGCTTGGCACTGGCCTCCCGTGCTGCTGTCTCCTTCAGGAACTGGTCGATCTGTACCACCTCCCTGGTCCCGGAGCAGTGTTTTACCCCAGAGCCTCAGCCTGTATGACCCTCACCCTCCCTTGTGGAGAGATACAGGCATAGCTGCCCATGGTGTCTGCTTATGGCCCCCAACACAGCCCCACACATCTAATTCCACAAGCAGACACATCCCTGTCCTCAGACAAAAACACAGACACCCAGTTACCTATGGCCTCAATATACAGCCTCCCCACATAGGAACAGTCCCAGGCACACACTTGGAGCCACACAACCACGTATACATACCCACTTAACACACGTTCATGCATATGCCCTCATCTTGTGTTCATTTCCAGGAACATACAGTCTGAGACATGCAAAGCATCATGGAGGAACAGTCACCCTGACACATTCAAACACACACACACACTTTCTGAAAGATTGAAAAACACATCAAGTCCACTTTAACACATAAGGGAAATACTCTCAGATGCAGAAGCTTACTTATAGTTTGCATCAACCTCCAGGAGGTGAACAAGCACATAGCACATCTTACACATTACCTGAATCAGTACTCCCACATGCATTTGTGGTTGTTCATACATCTGGTCAACATTTATAGAGCACTTACAAGTGCTCAGCACTCTTCTGGGTATTGCAAAAGCATCAGTGAACAAAAACAGAAAAACCCCTGCCTTCATGGAGCTTATATTACAATGGGGACAGAAAAATAACACTTGGAGCCAGGCACAGTGCTCATACTTATAATCCCAGTGATTTGGGAGATGGGAGGAACATCAGCCTCTGCAATTTAGTGAGACCCTGTCTCAAAATAAAAAAAAAATTAAAAAGGTTGGCTCATGTGGCTTAGTGGTAAAGTGCCCCTGGGTTCCATCATCAGTACCAGGGGAAAAAAATTGACCCTAACATTTGAATGGTTCATAATCCTTCATTTAAAGGCCAGAGACATGAAGTAAAGTCAGCAAAGAAGAATGAGAAGGAATAGACAAAAAGTTAGAAAGGAATCCTAGGAAAGCCAAGTGAAGAAAGTGTTTCAAGGATCCCCTGTGTCAAATGCTGTGGATGGACCAAGAAAGAGGGTGACTTGGCCTTAGCAATATGGTCATTGGTGACTTGAGGACAATGGTGGAAGTGGACACCTGATCACAGTGTTCGAGAAAGAATGTGAGAAAAGAAACAGGAGACCCAGAGTATAAGAAATACTTTCATGAAGATTTTCTGTAATGGGGCAGCAGCTTATGGGGAAGTAGAGTTAGGGCAAATGGGGGACATGACATCATGTCTGCATTCTTTCAGGAATGATGGAAGGAAGGGAGGGAGGGAGGAAGGAAGAATCTGATGATGGAAAAGGGAGAGGGGAGTATTGGACCACACCTTTGAGCAGGCAAAAGGGAAGAGGATCTGGTGCCAAAATGCCCAGGCTGGCCTTGGCTGAGTCAGAGAAGGGTCAGAAATAGACAATCTTTACAGGCTCATGCATGATACGCTGCCATGTACTCGTGGTCCTGCACACACACCATCATGACACTCTGGGACCCACACACACCAACATTACAAGTTCATGACCACAGACCCCCTATTACCTAGCCATGACCACATACAGGCAGATTCAGGGCGGTTGTGGTGGCACAGCAACACACGGACACACTCATCTGCAGGGCCCTGAAGGCCTACTCACTGCTGCTTGCGGCTCAGCTCCTGTTCCTTGTGCACCAGGTCCTGTTTGAGCGAAGCCAGCAGCTCCACACTCACGTCCACCTGCCGCGAGAGCTCGGACGCTCGCTCCTCCAGTTCCTCCTTCTCCCGCCCCAGTCGAGCGCTCTCCTGCCGTGCAGTCTCCAGCTCCGCAGCTTTGCGTTCCAACTCTGCCTGCAGCCTGCCCACTTGACCCGCAATCTTCTGCTCCACCTCCTCGCTCAACCTCTCCAGCCGCCGGTCCACCTCCAACTTCTCCAGCGCGCGGATCTTGAGGCGCGCCAGGCCCTCTTCGTAAGCCACATCGGCCGGCGAGGGAGAGGCGGGCGAGGCTGAAGCCGGCCCGGGGCCGGACCCTGGCGGCGGTGTAGAGCACGCAGAGGATGCCACGGATTTGCGGGCGAACAGCTCCCCCAGCGGGATTTCAATCTCGCGCAGCGCGTAGCGCGCGGCAGCGGTGGGCACTAGACCCGGCTCACCCAGCTCCTCGCAGGGCAGGCTGGCGGGCACCAAGTCGCCGGGGAAATGCGCGAGGGGTGCGTGGTGGTGATGGTGATGCAACAGGTGCGGCGCTGCAGGAGATGGCCCCGTAGCTTGCTCCTTGCCCTGGAAGGACGTGCTCTCAAAGACCTCGCGCCGGGCGCCGGGCACAGCCAGCAGCGCGGCGGGCTCCGGCGCCAACGGGAAGCCGGAGGCTGCGGCTGCAGCAGCCGCTGCAGCCGCGGCGCTGTCGCAGATGCTGTTGGTCTTGGAGAGGATGTACAGAGTCTCATAGGTGTGGCTGTACTCTAGGTGCGCGCGCAGGGAGGACAGGCTCCGGAAGCGCTTGTGCTCCCCGCAGCGGGGGCAGCGGTAAGGCAAGTCCAGCGAGGCCATGGCCCCGCCGCCCCCGCAGCGTGCCGGCTCCACTGCGGCCGCCCAGCGGGTCAGCCGGGCGCGCTCATGGGGGGCCGCGCGCAAGCCCCCCTGCAGAATCAGTAAGGCTCAGGGTGCCTGCGACCAGGGTCGAGGAGGCTACAAGAGAGGGAATAAGTCTTAAGGGGATGGTTCTCCTCTTCCAGTAACACTTCCCAGGCCCTGGGCCAGAATCCCCAACTCAAGCAGAAATTGACTTCCCCAGGAAACGTGCTATGTTGGGATAGGGGCCAGGGGAGACCAATGACAGAACTCTCAGAGGGGAGTGTCCTGCTCTGGTACCTGTGCAAGAGCCTGTACATAGTGCGTGTGTGTGTGTGTGTGTGTGTGTGTGAGAGAGAGAGAGAGAGAGAGAGAGAGAGAGAGAGAGAATTCTTTAAAAAAAATTTTTTTTAAAGGAATCAGTTTTATTTTTATTAGCTCCATTCTGGAAACACCCCAAGTGCTCATAAACAAGAGAATGGATAAACTGTGGTATATTCACAATGGAATACTATCCAGTAATAAAAGGAACTACAGATATGCAAGCGATATGGATGAATCCATTTAGTACTATGTTCTAGGAAAGAAGCCAGGCCAAAGTGCAAAGGACAAGATTCTATAGAAATGGAGTTAAAGAACAGACAAAATTGATGATGAAAGAAATCAGAACAGAGGCTGTCCCTGGGGGCTACAAGGACTGGGAAGGGACAGGAGGGAATCTTAATCTTAGGTGATGATGAAAATGTTCTATATTTTGATCTGAGCAGTGCATACAGGTGCAGATAATCATCAAACTGTACACATAAAATTAGTGCTTTATATGTACTTTAGCATATGTTACATCTAAAAATATTCTTAGTAGAAGATGCTTAACCAATTGTGTGGTGCACATCTGTAATCCCAGAGATTTGGGAGGCTGAAGTGGGAGGACCAAAAGTTTGAGGCCAGCCTATGCAGGTTAGCCTTACCCAGTCTCCAAAAAAAGTAGGGCTGGGCTGGGATGGGGAAGTGACTCAGTGGTAGAGCACCCTTGGGTTCAGTCCCCAGTACTGAAAAAAAAGTACTTATTTCCATCTCAAGTAAACCCCATCCATCCACTTGGATATCATTAATGATCCCTGTGTGTTTCTGTTCCCATTCCTGCTCCTCCAAGCACATAGGTCCTTTTCTCAGACTTAGAAAAAGCTAGATAGGCCTCCAATAAGTGTTCCTGCCCTGTCCTTCCCTCCAAGGGCCTGACTTATCTGTCCTCCTCACACCCTTTCTGGCACAAGTCCCTCCTGTTGCCCCCCACCCCCATCCCTGACTCCCCTGACTTATGGAATTTCCACTCCCTCACTGCTGGCTTTTCCTAACCACCTGCATTTGGGTTCCAACACCTTCCATTGTCACCGTGCTCCTCAAGGGTCTTTACCCACTTGGTCCCTTGGTGGATACTCTTGGCCCCTGCATCTTCACAGGCTGCCATGATGGTGCCCTCTTTGGAGTTTCCTCCTGATTTGATGACTTCCTGCTCTTGCTGCTTCCCTACATGTCCTGTCTCTTCGTGGGGTGCCCCTTCAGCCTCTATCCTACCCCTGGGCAGCCTGGTTCACTCACAGATTCACTCACACCTTGAAGCCGCAGACAGCTCTGCCTCTTCATCCTGACCAGTTCCTGAGTTCTGTTTGCCTTCTCACATTTCCACACGGCTGTGAGTAGATGTCTGTTCACTCTGCCACCCAGCACCCGGTCCTCCTCTTGGCATCAGCACCCTTCTTTAACCCTGGTGAGCCAGACTTCTTTTGCCATATTCTCATCTATCCATATGGCCTGAGGGATGTAACATGAGCCTGGCCAATCAGAGTTCTGGGGTAGGCAGGGCCCCCAATTTAAGCCAGTGAACCTCAACACATTCTGGAACTACTGAGGAGAAGCAGTAGTTTCAGGAAAAACCCAACCCTTTTGGACTTGGGTGTTTAAGTTGATGGAGAGGGCCAGAGCTACTAAGGCCATTTTTGTTTCCTTTGGGGAGGAACTGCCTAGGAATGAAGCCAACCCAAAAGGGAGATGGGGAAAGAAATTCTTCAGACACTGTGAGATCCTGATCTGTTCAATTACATGAAACAACCAATTCTCTTTTTTTGCTTAAGTTAGTTACAGTTGGGTCTACATTCTTTGCACTATGGAAAAATCCTGATCAAGAAATTGGGCAGGCCACAGTGGGACACTCCTGTAATCCCAGTAGTTTGGGAGGCTGAGGCAGGAGGATCCTGAGTTCAAAGCCACCCTCAGCAACTTAGCAAGGCCCTAAGTAACTTAGTGAGACCCTGTCTCAAAAGGAAAAACAAAAAAGGGCTAGGGATGCAGCTTAGTAGTTAAGCACCCCTGGGTTCGATCACTGGTACCACAAAAAAAGAAAAAAAAAAAAAAAAGGAAAAGAAAAAGAAAGAAAAGAAATTAGAATTGGAGATAGAAAAAAAAATTTTTTTTTCAAATAATAAACCCCAGGAAGGAACTAACTAAGGGAAGAAGCCTAAGTTAGTACTGCTTCCTGCACTCCCCACTTAGAAGTTGCTGAGCCCTGTTACCCAGTAACAAAGCAGCTGATTAAATGATCTCCCACTGTCCCTGGAACTTCAGGAAACTTGTAGAAAAATGTCAGGATATTGGTGGTAAGGTCTTTGCAGGTCCAATAAGAAAGAGACAGTCTGGCTGAAAGGGACCCATCTAAAAGCAGAGGAAGAAAATAGCTTGCCCAAAGAGGCCCTTTCTGCCTGGGGCCAGTAATCCAATATGGCTGAGAGTAAGATAATTAAGAGTCAGTTCTCTGCTTCCAACTAAAGTCAGCTCAAGCAAGGAGCTGGAGGCTGGAAACTCAGAGGGAGATCAGCCTGGGGCCTGAAAGGCTCTAGACTCCTCAGGTCCTGCTGTGCCCTCCGAGCCCCACAGAAACTTCCATTATAAGCAGGCTTTTGTTGGAAAGCAGCTGGAGTAGGAAGGGGAAAGGAGTTCTGCCTCCCACCAGGGGTTTGCACTATCCTGTGGCAGAGGCCCAGCTAGAGGTCCCCAAACCCTGGGCTACTGGGATGTTGCTAAGAGACAGTGCTTCTCCTCCCTCATCACTACCACCAGGGACTCCATTCAAGAGTTATAACTTTCAATGAGGTCTCTAGCTTTGGTTAATAGCTCTGGGGATGATCGAAGGCAAATAGACTGAAAAGCCTTCTAATGATTAAGGGAATTGCACTGCCAGAAAAATCTAGCAAACCTAGAAAACAAAGGCCAGGATTACTTAACCCTGAGATTTCCCCCACACCCCTCAGGGCCCCTTTTACATGTGGCTACAGAGCACCAAGGTTGAAGTCAGCAGAATCAGAGCAGCAGACTGGTGGGATAAGAACCTCTCTTCCTTGCCACTTGTGGGCCATGGAGCAGGTGTTTTTCCGTCCCTCCAGGTTTCCCTCCATCGTGGTAGTGTGACCACAAACTGAAAGACCCTGAAGGCCTAGCTCAGTACCTAATCAGACAAGCCACTGCTAGGTCTTGAATTGGGGCTGGACTTAGTAATGGAAAAAGAACATGGAACCACTCCTTCTAGAGATGGGACACCAGGTTGAAAGTTTTTTTGAGTGATAGATGCATTATGACAAACAAAGAAATAGTTTTAAAATTATTTAGGAGAGGGGTGAGGGTCTTAAATAGCCCAGAAGTAGAATTCACTGTTTTCTAAACATTTGTTTTTGCTGCTCAGCTTTACCCTTCTTTGTGGACTGACTCCCCATTTTCCCTTAGAGAATCATCTCCTCCACTTTGAATGAGTTTAGGTAGAGGTGACCCCAGCCCCTGGCCCAAGGGAGTACATGTGACCTAAATCTGTCCCAAGGGAGCACATGTGACCTCAGTCTGTTTCATTAGAGCACCAGAGATCAGGTCAGTAATGCTCACATTTCTCAATCCAGATCAATTCAGGCACCCTAGGACCGTGCTCTGCAGGAAGGACATGAACCTGGAATCGCAATATGGCCATTTCTGTGATATCACTTGACCAGTGGTGCCTGAAGCTTTCACCCAGGACTTGTCAATTGCATGGGGCAGCAAAGGTTTTTGTAACTTGAATAATTTAAGTAGATTGCCAGTCTCTAGTAACCAGATTCCAGAGGCACACAATGACCCATAGTGTCAAAAACAACCTGAGGGCTGGGGTTGTGGCTCAGTAGTAGAGCACTTGCTTAGCATGTGTGAGGCACTGGGTTCAATTCTTAGCCCTGCATATACAAAACTGAATAAAATAAAGGTCCATCAATAACTAAAAACATATAAGAAAAAAATTTTTTAAAAAACCCAACTTGGGCTTTCCCTCACACACTCCCCAGCATGTTTCCTTCCCAGCCACACCATGGGCCATCTTGATTTTCCCATCCCTGTTAACCATCAAGGCATGCTGGTTTTTCCTTTTGGATCTGTTTTAACCCAACTGTTCTATTCTTGTCCCATGCTTTGTGCTCTTATGGGCCACAGCCTCCTTGTACCTGGATTGCTGGCCCAGACTGCCTTACAGTTCTCTTCCACCCTTTTTGCAGATGGCTCCTGCTTAGACACCTTCAATGGCTCCCCAATGTCTACCAGCTGGAGCCACACTCCTTAGCTCCATGGTTTGGCCTCACTGTACTCTTGCCAATTTGAAAGTCAAAAATGGCCTGTTTCACTTGCATTTCTTTGAATACCATGGTTGGACATTTCCACACACATTTCTCAGTCATTCGTAGCTCTCTGGTGACTCGTCTTTGTACTACTTTGCTCATTTTTATATTGTACATTCATATGTTATATTGATTTGCAAAGGCTTTTGTAGTATTGATCCTAATATACTGCAAATACTTTTCTCAAGTATGTTGATTGGCTTTTACTTTTGTTTATGGTTTTTATTGATAGACTGAGTTTTAAAGTATGCTACAGCAAAATCTTTGATTTCTGGTTTTTGTTGACTTAGGAAGTCTGTCTCTATCCCAAAATGATAAAAACTGCTGCATGTTTTCTTTAGTACTTTCATTTTTAAAAAATTCTAGGTCCTTTATTTAAATTAGAATTTTAAAACAAATCACCAAGATACCACAAGCTGACAATGACTTGGTAACACATAAACACTTCAGGCCGTATGAGTTCCTTCTTTACATTAGGATTTTTAACCCATCTAGAAATGTGCATGGTGAGATGGGATCTAATAAAAACAACTTTTCATTATGGTCATTTTCACAAATATTCAGAAATAGAATATTATGCTGAACTCCTATCCTAGATACCCACCATGTGGATTCAATAATTACCAACTCATGGCCAGCTCTGTTTCATCTACACTTTACTCTCTGCTTCCCACTTGCCCCACCCTGACACCAGGTCCTTTTTAGCAATTTCTAGATATATTATTTCATTCATAAATATCTTAGCATACATGAGACAGGACTTAATTTTCTTTATTTAAAATAAATACTTAATAATTGTTCCAATATCACTATCATTTAGGTACATTAAAATCCAAAGAGTAACCG
>JAJEJO010050890.1:0-16002 GCA_020662805.1 Glaucomys volans | reverse complement strand
GTAGACGTCATTATTTTTATCTGCTCTGCAGGTCTTCTTTGCTTTCTAATAATAGCAATATCTCATCCTTTCTTTGGTGAGCTACCCCTCCCTACTCCATGTACTTCAGGCAGGGTCACTGCTCCTAAAGGGTGGATATATGACCCATGCCTGGCCAAGCCTAATCCCACCACCTCCTTGGCAACCATTCACCCAGGGTTGGCCAAAGTCAGAAGAAGGCTGTTGGAACATTAGAAATGGAAATAATAACAATAATAATTACTATTCCTCTTTTGGTACTTGAAATTGAACCCAAAGTCTCATTCATGCTGAGCATGCACTCTATCAGTATGCTGCACTCCCAGATCTAGGTATAGAAATTATTAACCAAGGTAGTAGGAACCAGCTCAAGCAGAACCAACAGAGCCCCTCCTTGGGAGTTAATATGAAAGATCAAGGGGTCCTTGTTTTCTTCTGGAATCACATGTTGGGATGATAAGGCTGTCTATGGCCCTGTGCAACCTGTAGTCCCCACAAGGAGAAAGCCCATGGATGGTAGGGCAGGAAATATACAAACACTCAGAATGAAGCTTAGCCAGGAAAGGGTTCTCACCACATTGTTGAGAACCTAGGTACAGTTATGCCTGAGGCTCACTCATTTCTCTTCTTCCCAGTTATATGAATTGGTAAAGATTCCTTTTTGCTTCAAATATTTTGTGTTAAATTTCTGTCACAATCAAGAGTCCTACCTAAGATCTATATTTCTAGCATAGTCTTCTCACCTAAGCTCTATTCAAACATGAATTTACCAAGAACCTACTCTGTGCCATGAGCTACACCAGGTCCTGTGCTAGGTAAGTTAAGGACACACAGACAGACAAGAATCAGTCCTTGCCTTCAAGCAGCTTGTGATCTCTTCAGGCAGACTGAGATATTAGATGATATGGTAATAAGATAAATAGTATGCAAGAGGCTGGCACAGGATCCTCAATTTAACCTAGCATGAAAAATTGAGGTGGTTGGTGGGTGGTGATTGACTCCTGTAGAGCAAAGAACTGGCAGAACTGCCAGATGAAGAAGGGCAATTATGAGGTGAGGGAAGGAAAAGAGAGGCATCCTGAGATGAAGAAATAGCATCTACAGAGACAAGAAAATGAAAAAGAGTATGCCTCCTTCAAAAAGCTAAAATGTAAGCTCCATGATGGGAGAGACATCATATGTCCCAATCACTGCCATCTCCCCAACACTTACACCAGAACCTGGCATGGAGTAGGTGCTCAGTAAATGTGGAATGAATAGTTGGTGAGACCTGGATCATATTTACAGTTTAGAGGATGAAATATAGAGAGCCAAAGTCAGGAAGAAGGCTGTTGGGACATCAGAAATGGAAATAATAACAATAATAATTATTATTATTTTGGTACTTGGAATTGAATCCAAAGTCTCATATGTGTTGAGCATGCACTCTATCAGTGAGCTGCACTCCCAGACCTAGCTTTGGAAATTATTATTATTTTTTAATTTTTTTATTTTTATTTTATTTTTTTTATTTTTTTTGAACCAGGGATTGAACTCAGGGACACTCGGCCACTGAGCCACATCCCAGCCCTATTTTTGTATTTTATTTAGAGACAGGGTCTCACTGAATTGCTTAGGGCCTCGCTAAGTTGCTGAGGCTGGCTTTGAACTTGTGATCCTCCTGACTCAGCCTCCCAAGTCGCTTGGATTACAGGCGTGTGCCACTGCGCCCGGCTGCTTTGGAAATTATTAACCAAGGTAGTAGGAGCACAACTGGGGAGAAGGATGCATGTGGGAGCAATGAAAGAGAGTTGACAGAATGACTGTGGCAGCTAAGAAAAGGAAGAGTAAGGGAGGAACTCAGGTTTTTCCTTCTTTTTCAGGCTGGGATTTTGAACAACTGGGTAGATGAGGCTATATCTCAGTAAGGAGAAAATATGGAAGGAGGCAGGTTTTGGGAGATAATGCATTTGGTTGTGGATTCCTTGAGTTTGAGGCTCCAATGGGCCTTGGAAGTAAAGCTATTTGGTACATGCTTTGCAATATGGAGCCACAAGTACAGTTTGGGCAACATAAGCATAAAAATGCAAGTAGATGAGCAGGCCCAGGCTGAGGGTTCAGAGAAGAGAGAGCAGAGGGAAAAGATGAATCCTCAGAGAGGCAGAGGAGAGACAAGAACCAAGAAATTCCTAAGAATCAACAACAGAGATGGGCGTTCTGGCAGGAAACCAGGAAGGAGAGGAGGGCAAGGAGGAAAGGAGTGGACAACTGTGGCCAACTCCTACAGCATAGGTGGGAAGGGCCCAGAGGGACCTACAGGAGGGTTGCTTTGATGAGTCTGGCTGATGAGTAGTGAGGGAGGGAGGGCAGTCAGTGTACAGGAGAAGCTCAACTCTGAAGGGGCAGAGGCAACATGGGAGAATCCAGAAGCCTCTTTTTAAGATGGAGAGGCCTGGACATATTAAATGCTTCTTAGAGATAAGTCCAGTTCTACTGTATACCACCACTTCCACTGAGCTGAGGCACAAATAACTCTATGCTTTAGACCAAAACTGATAGCCATTCTGTTTTTAAAAAATGCTTTTAAAAACAGCCAGTAGAGAGGGAGAGAATTAAGGGGGTGCTTTTTCAATGTTGGTAGCTCAAAGTTTAATATGGCTAATGCTGAACTCACAATACCTCAGTACATATCCTCAACCCTCAACCCTGCTTCCTGTTTCCCTTCTCAACTAGCAACCTTATTATCTACTCAGCACCCTGGATAGCGACTCCCTAAGCATTCTCTGAATTCTCAGAGTGCCTCTCAGATCTCATCAATCACTCATTTTTGAACTATCTTCTAAAAATCTGTCGCTACTTCTTTCTTTTCTTATAGCCACTCTCCCAGTTCAGACCTTTACCCCTTCCTACCTGGACCATGGATTCCATCTCTGCCTCAGGTCTCTGACATGTGCAGTACTGAATGGCTTCCAAAGTTCTCTGCAAATATTGATACAGTAATGTCACTTTAATTCTAAAACAATCTTTGAAGGCTGGCCATCTTCTGAAAGGTAAAGTCCACTGCCATGTCTGCCTCCAAGGATGGCTCCAATCTGACCATCACTATTTTTGCCAGCTCTAGCTTTCGTCTTGCTTCCCTTCTATATGCACCTTCAGTGAGCCCTGTGGGGCTTTGCTCCACTGGAAGGTGCTTTCACATACCCAAAGGTCATGCTAGTCCCTTTTCCTGGACTCCCTTCTCCTACTGGTGAATTTTGCAGACCCAGCTCAAAGACTACCTTTCCATGAAGCCTTCCCTGACCCCCTGCTATAGTTCAAATTTCATCACTGCACAAGTCACTCCTTCCATAGCTATTCAAGGATAACAGGTACCACATGCTGGTGGTCATGGGCCTGGCTGTTCCCTCCTTCCATATACACTGGAGGCAGGGACAATGCAAATGACTCATCCTCACCTCTTCCTCACACATAGTGGCTATCATTATGTTGTTAGAGGAATCACGCTGAATAATGGATAAATTGATTGGTTTCAGGTCATGCAATTTCCACCACATATCATCAAGGAACTGGATGAACTGGATATAACTGAAACCAACTTGAATGACAGGTGCTTTACTTGTTCTGCTAGTCACTTACTGGGAGATCGGAACTTGAGTCTTTTCAACATTGTTGCTGCTTCACTTTATTGTATTCACCCAGCAAAAGATGTCAAGTATAAGACCCAGGCCAGCCATTGGGTGTGTAAAATGAATGACAATTGTGCCCTTAGGATGCTTGCAGTCTAATAATCAGTACAGTGAATATTTGTCTACTTATTACTCTGGTCAGACACCATGCTACTTATTTAGTCCTTATGACAAAACTGCCAAGCAGTGGGACTGTGTCCATCCTAGGATAAAGATCTGAGGCTCATAGTAGCCAAACCATTTGCCCAGGGATAGTAAGGACTGAAATAGAGATTATTCCTTTGGAGCCCCCAATGAGCCATGTCTCAGTATTCTTCCCCTTATGTGGTCCCCTTCCACATTGACTCAGGGCTTGACCATGTCTTTCTTTGGCCAGAGGAACATTAGCAAGTCCAGTGCAGACAGAAGCTTAATAAGCAGTTGTACCTTAGGACTTGTCTTCATGGAATACTCCCTCTTGGGATCTAGTTGCCAAGACAAACCTGGGCTAGACTACTGAGTGATTAGAGGCTATTTGTAGAAAAACACTGGAAGAGGAGGCCCTCTTTTTTTCCCCCTTGATACTAGGGATTAAACCCTGGGGCCCTTTTTCACAGAACTACATCCCCAGACCTTTTTTATCTTTTATTTTGAGACAGGGTCTTGCTAAGTTGCTAAGCCTGGCCTTGACACTGTGATCCTCCTGCCTTAACTTCCCTAGTAGCTGGGATTACAGGTGTGCACCACTGCATTCAGCTTGAGAAGCAATCTTGAGGTTCCTGCCCAATCAGTCCCTCAGCTGACTACAGCTGTGTGAGAAATTTCAAGTGAGACCAGCAGAGACCACAGTCACAGTCATGACCGACTCATGGACCATGAGAAATAATAAATCATTGTTGTTCAAAGTCTCTAAATTTTGAGGTGATTTGTTATACACCAGTGAACAACTGAAACCATGACAAACTGGGATTTGAACCCAGCAGTACTTGACCAACTCATGTTCTTAGTCTCAGTACTAACTTCTGGTTGGTAGTGGAATGCACACCAAAAATGTTTGCAGGAGGGCCCATAGTAACACTCAATGAATATAAGTTGAATGAATGAATTTTTTTTTCAGAGAATCATGAAGTTCTAGGGAATTCAAAGGCAGGATGGCAATTACTTTTCAACAACTATTACCCCCTTGCCATTACAAGTATTCCTCAAAAAAAAACAAGCTAGGCATTTCTAAATTTAGGAACAATTATGTGGGTATCACCAATCTCCCTTCCTCCTCCCACTTCCTCCCTCCATTAAATTCAAATTAGGCAAAAAAGAAAACTTGCCAGAGTTGTTTTTTTTTTTTTCTTTTTCTTTTTGATAGTCTCAACCCCAACTCTCCACCATGACCATGGCATTTTCTCTCCCACTTGACCTTCAGGGCCCAACAACTCTGTCCCCCTCTTTCCATATAGAATCCACATGCAGAAAAAGACCAGGGAAGGTGGAAATTACAGAAATGGGGGAAGAAGGTTTGTATGTTCTTAGATAATTTAGAAGCCAAAGAAATGGAGCTCTAAACTGGGTGCTTTCAGGAGGCATCTGCCAGCAGGTGGAGGCATTCTAAGAATGGGGAGGCAGTTAGAGATGTCCGAATTATACCCCCATTATACCCCTGAGGCTGGAGAATAAAGGAATGTTCCCTGCCTCTCTAAACCCCTTTGAACCTCCCAGGAAGGCTGGGTTCTATCCCTGAGGCTGTGGCCCCAACATGTGTACCTGCAGAATAGTTATTCCAGCCCAGAGAAGACCCATAGGGGTCAATGCAGCCAATCCTCTGCTTCCTGGCAGTCCTGACACTGCCTACTCTGTTCTAAACTCCCTCTCCTGCTCCTGCAAACATGTACACACCTCCCAAGGTCACACACAGAGATTCCAGCACCTGGATTCCACACCCAGAAAACCATCTGGGCCCCTGGTTGCAGACTCTACCTAAGGGAGAGAGCAGGCCCCACTCAGTACTCAGAGGCAGACTGTGAACAGTGTACACAGGCACCGTGTCACACACTTACATGCAAAGCAATGCGGTGGGGCCCACACATCCTGACGGACGGGGACGTGGGCACAGGGATGTGAGGAGAGACAAACATGCATGGACACACAAGCACATCTCTAGACTATCACACGTGCACACCAGCACGCAGGGACACTGGCACAGGTGCCCAGGCAGGCCTCGGCACCAAGTCCCTTCCCCACCCTCTCAGGAGCAGGTGGGGAAGCCAGGGTTTGAAGGCGCTCCCCCTCCCCCTTTCCCCCGCCCTCTGGCCCCAGCCCTCCAAGGTCCTGAGTCCCAGTGGGGTTCTGGAACCCGCCCCCGCCCCCCACCCCCAACTAGACTCGGGGAACGACAGGCGGGAGCGGGGGAGGGGAAGCCTGGTGTCAAACCGTTCTGATTTTAATTCCTTACATTAACTCCTTCCTGCCTTTGGACTGGCTTCCCCTGAATCCCTCCCAGTTGGGCGGCCTCATGGGCCTCCGGAGGGCAATGGGGGAGAAGGAAGGGGAGGAGGAGGCAGAGGCTGGGGTCCTCCCTACCTTGCTTCTCCGGGAGCAGACCCGCAGCATGCCGCGACTCGCCCTTACCTCCTCCACCCCGCAGCTAGGCCAGGCCCAGCGGCCCTGGGCTGGGGGTGCAGAGGCAGCCCCCGCGTGCCTGGTCCAGACGCAGGGCCGCCTCGGGGCCTCGGATCTCGTTCCCCTCCGCAGCCTGGGGTGGCCTCCGCGGCTAGCGCCCCCGCCTCCCTCTCGGGGCGGGGGCGGCCGAGCCTCCCAGCCAGTCGCAGGGGAGGGGCGCACAAACCGGGTGGGGGAAGGATGGAGGAGGAGGGGAGGGAGGAGGGAGGAGGGGGCGCGCGGCCCGAGGAAAGCAAGGGAAGGGGGAGGGAGGCGGCGAGGAGGTGGGGCGGAGTCGGCCCCTCCTCCGGGGCGGGCTCTCCTGCGAGCGGGGGAGCGGCAGATGCGGCCAGAAGCGGCTGCGCCGGGACCCCACGTTTTCCGCTGAAGGTGGCTTCGATGGGGGAGGGGTCCGCGGCGCCGCCCTTGGGGTGCAGGGACTGCTGGTTTCCAGTCTTCGCAGCTCCCGGCACCGCCCAGGGCATTCCTTTGCCCTGGGCACTTCCAGCGGTGGCCTCCGCTGCCCACCTTTAATCAGGGCCTCTCCGTCTAACCCTGCCATCCTGGCTTGGGCCTACTCCCACCTTGGGGAAAATCCTGGGGTGGGTGGTTCTGTGGACCTGAAAAGGGACGAGGGCAGGCGCGGGTCCTGCTCCTGGGTTATGCGCCAAGCTCTTTAAGCGGCCTCTAGGGCTTCGAGAGCCTGGGTCGTGCACCCGGCGACCTCGGGTCAGATGCATAGTCTTCGTGGAGACTTCCTGGGACTAACCCCTCTGGGCGTTCACAGGGAAGGAGCGGAGCTGGGAGTGGCTGCGACCAGGCCTGGTTTGTTCCGGGGCCCAATTCAGCACTTTAAAGAGTGTAACCTAGGAGCACGGGTCCCAAATCCCCTCCCAGACCTAAAAGGAGGAAAGAGGCAGGGAATAGAGCCCCGGTTCCCTCCCAGCCGAATCCACCACTTGCCTAGGATAGCAGCGGGAGTCCCAGGACTGGAGCACCTAGAATCCCTGCCCCCGTTCTGCTTAAGGCCTATGTAGCTGGTGAGGCAGGCACAATCTGGCTGTCCTAGGCTCAGAGGTAGTCCCCAGGGCTGCAGAGGGGTCTGAGAAAAAAAGACAGGGTTTTGAAGGTACCAAGAAGAGGGCTGAACTGAACCTTGGATGAGGAAGAGGAGAGATGGTATTTCCGCCTGAGGGTAGGGTTCGGGTAGGATTGCACAGAAGGCCTTGTGGGGCAGGTGGCCTGCAGCAAAGTGGAAATCCAACTTAGCCTCAGGACTCGAGTAGATTTGAGGCTGTTGGGAACTTCTGCTGACCACTCCTATGAAGGCATAAGCATTTGTGGCATTCAGTACCTTCAGGAAGGACAATTCGTAGACTTGTTGTCAGATGGCTTTTGGGGAAAGGGAAATTTAATAAGGACTGGAGGCTTTAGGGGTCAAACTCCTCCCTCCCAGTCTTCTCTTCCTTTCTTCTTTCCTCCTCCAGGGAGTCTTCTTAGATTGAGCAAATGAGACATCACTTCTAAGACCTAAATGACAACAGCTCCTATTAACTAAGTACCAAGCATCATGCTAATCATTTTTATGCATATCATTTAATCTTCCTAGTACATTTATCAAGTAGACATTATTATTATCCTGCTTTGCAGGTGGAGATGCTGAAGTTCAGAGCTCAACAAATCACATAGCTAGAATTTGAAAGCAAGTTACTCACCTTCAGTCTATGCTCAACCACAGGGCCCTCCTGCCATCCCTTTGCTATAATAAAGTAAACTGAGCCTTCTATTGTCAAAATACAGGCTCCTTAAATCCACTTGCTTTTGCAGATAGTCAAAAATGCCTATAAATTGTTGTGGTTCCCTCGTTGTTGTTGGGATATTTATTCTTACTCTGTTTCCTGTGACTATATGGAAACAATTTAGGGCATGCTATGTATGTGTGTGTGTGCTTTTGTGAATGTGTGTATGTGTACACATGTATATGCATGTATGTGCATGTGTACACCTGTGAATATATATGTGTATTTGGGTGTCTGTTCTTATAACTGCATATATACATGCCTGTGAGTGCTTATGAATGCAAGGACATATGAGTATGTGCATGTGTGGTTTGTGTATTTATGTAAGTACAAGCACACGTATTTGCTTGTGTGCGTGTTAAGACATATGCATGTGTGCATGCATGTGTGCATATGCGCATATGTGACCATGCTGCATTTCACAGACAACAGTTCCTGCTTGGTTGTTATGGGAACCACAGTTCTAAAAATATTAAACTGAATCCCACTCCATGCGGGCCAGAGAAACCAAAAGAGAGAGAGCTTAGTGACAATTACATCTGGGGTCCCAAAGCTGAAGCACAGAATCACGGGCTTGGCAAGAATTAGACAGGTCTGGACTAGCCAGAGGTATGGTCCCACTCATTGGACCCCACAGTTGGATGAAGGCCTCTGTTCTGCTTCCCATCTTTCCTTCCTGACACTTCCTCTTCCCTTTTCTTTTTTCTTCCCCTGTTTGTTTTGTTGTTATTCTTGTTTTGTTTTCACAGGTGGGAGTATTTGGATAACCAGTGGAGAGAGGTGAGAGGGCCAAGAGCAAAGGGAAAGATAACAATGGAGGTTGGAAGATGAATTTGAGTTGAATATAGGGGGATTTGATTGCAAGGGTGTATGTATCTTTGTAGGAAGGTGGAAGCCTTGGTCTATGGTGCCATGCATGGTGCTTTAAGGATTTTTATTATGGTGTCATACTGTGTGGGATGCAAGGAGAGAAAATGAGGCAGAGGGACAAAGGAAGCAGTTTGGAATAGTCCAAACTGGCTATATCTGGCTTGTCTCAAATAAGGCACGGGGGTTGGAGTGAAGGGGGAGGAAAAAGCAGACATTCTGTTTGTTCTTTCAAACTCTTTCCCATACCACAGCCATAAAGATTCTTATTACTCTTCCCCATCTCTGCAGCGCAAGAATCCAGACTTGAGTGAGCCTATTACTGATGTGTGTGTGTGTGTGTGTGTGTGTGTGTTTTGAATTCCTCAGGTGAACTGGAAAGCACATAGTTGGGAGCCAATGACCCAGCATAGAGCAGGTACTCAATACTATTGGGGAATGTCTAGACATAAGGATGTGCACTGGTCTTGCAATGGGAGGACCCACTTTAGTCTCTCACTATCTGTGTGCCCTTTGAAAACCCCAAACCTCTTGGGCCTCAATTTCCTCTTCTATACAGTGAGGGTTTGGACAGCATGTACTTATAAGCTTCTTCTAAGTACAGTGTTATTATGTGATTTTCTGTGATCAACAGAGCCAAGGGGTGTGTGCATGTGGAAAAGGTAGCATGAACCCAGATATTGGTGATAGGTGCCAGAGAATAAATATGGGAAGTACTTGAGTAGAAGAATCAACATTTTCTGACTTCAGTTTTCAACAATATTGTCACACAGATAACCCAAGATACTTCTGCTACAGAATATGTGGAGTGCTTCACAAAAAGTAATAGACGACTCCTAAAGTGCTTAGTTGAGATTGAAAGAAAGAAAATCTACATGGATCAAAGCAAGGGAATTGAGATCAAGAAATATAAGTTTGAGGAGTGTTAAAACAAATCCCAGAAGGTATGGGGAAGGAGTTTATTTCTTGTTTGTTCTGATCTGGCCCCTGATTGGAATAGGGGGAACTGCCTCTGAAAAATTACAACTACTTGAGCTGAAGTTTGAACTCACAACACCTGCATGGTACAGGAGCCCTAAGCCAAGAAATTAATGAAAGATCTCTGACCATCAGGTCAGATACTCTTAGAGTGCTTGACAGAAGCAAATATGAAACTGCTCAGAAGAATATCAGCTAAACTATATTGTTATATTGTGGGCATGTACAAATATGTAAAAAGAAGTCCCACCATTATGTACAAGAATAGTGCCCTGGGGCTGGGGTTGTGGCTTAGTGGTAGAGCACTTGCCTGGCATGTGTGAGGCACTGGGTTTGATTCTCAGAACCGCATATAAATAAATAAAATAAATGTCCATTGACAACTAAAACAAATTTTTTTAAAAACTTAAAAAAGAATAGTGCACCAATAAAAATACAGAAAAAATAAGAAACCCTGAAAAATAAATAAATAAAAACCTAAAAACAAAACTCAGCAGAAACATATCTTCAACCTAGACCACAATGTATTGCTGACCAGGTAAATCCCCACCAAAGATGAGCTAAAAGTTAAAAATCACAAAACATGACAGAAAACTAGGTACCATGAATGGGAGTAGATAAGACCCTGAAAAATGTCCATTAAGTTCCACCAGGTCTAAATGACAGCCTGGCTGTATGGAGGAAGGAGGAAACAAAAGTAACTCTTACAGAACTATAGTTACTTAGGCAGAACTGTAGTTACTTAATTACTAGGGAATTAAAGAAATTGTTACTATTAATAGGAATTAGGTATATGGAAGAATGATTTGATTTTAGATTGTTTTTAAAATAGTGGTGGAGGGGCTGGGAATATAGCTCAGTTGGTAGAGTGCTTGCCTTGCATGCACAAGGCCCTGGGTTCAATCCCCAGAACCACACACACACACACACACACACACACACACCAAAAAAAAAAAAAAAAAATTAATGGTGGGACATTCTTACCAAGATGGCCATTAGGACCTTGGAGCTGGCTGACTTAGAAGTCATCTAAAAAAAATAAATAGTGGTGGGACATTCATACCAAGATGGCCCTTAGGACCTTGGAGCTGGCTGACTTAGAAGTCATTTACGTAGGTGTGACAGCAATGAATGTGCTCTTCAAGAACATGGTTGAAATAGGAAAGAAGAAGCTAAGAACTGAGTCTGGGGAAATACCCACATTTTGAGGACCAGATGAAAAAATGGAATAAGTAAGGAAAATGAGCTCTCTGATAGTACCTAGTCCTGTTTGGATCCTGGGTTTGGGCTGATTTTCTGATTGTTTGATTTAGTTCTCTCTCTTCTGGCCTAACATTCTCCTCCCTCAAAATCCCTAGGGGAAGCTCTAGTCAATGAGGACACAGGAGGGATTTCTTGTCTATGAGTACTAGAACCAGGCTTGGCTCTGGTACCAGAACTACTAAGTCACTTGTTTGTAGTTCCATTTTTCTCGTAAGTAATATTAGGCCTAATATTAGGGAATGAGAACAAGATGGTGCACACTTGGGTCAGCACTTAATGGAATAAAGCTGAGTGGAGCAAGAGTGGTGGTCAGAGGCCAGCCACTCATAGGTGTTCACACTTCCTCCTTTGTTCAGATTGTGTGCTTTGGAGCCAGCTGCTTAAAAAATGGGCCTTTATGCTCTTCCTTACCCTGCTCTGTATGTGCAGGTGAATTCAGGTGGTCCATGCCTATGAATGAAAGCTGTGGTTGTTTAAATAGTAAGATACTGAGGGTCACCATTATCTTATGTCTCCCAAACTCCACTTACCTAGCAGTGCCTAGCAACCCATCATTTGAACCTCTCCATAGGGTTAAACATTGCTTTCTGCAGGTTGCTCTTCTAGAATGTTAATTCCCCTAGAAGAGGTAAAATCAAATTCTTTAGCACAAATTAGTTTCTTAGGTACAAGATATTTAGTCTTTAAGTGAAAACACTTAATACCTGGGGGAGAGAAAAGGATGGAATTCTCTGCATCATTTGAATCCTCTGGTCAACTGGACTGCAGGGGTGGAGGGGTGAAGAAGCCAGAGGATCAGGAGTTGGGTTGATCTGGCATCAGAGAGCTATGGGCTGTCCTAATTCAAAGCAGCCGAGAAGGGAAAAGAATGAAGTCTGCAGGTACAGGTTCTCTCCCTGCCTTAGCAGAGAGGAGTCACCTGGGAGGGGAGATGGGGTGCACGACAGGCTTTTTATACTCCAAGTTCTGCTCAAGGTGGCCAAAAACTCCTTTTGGGTGGGGAGTTCAAAGAGTAAAGAAGGGAGGCCTACTTTCCCCATTACAGAGTAACACTTTCCTCCCCACCTTCCTGCCTGCCACTCAAAAACATGAAGGGTTCACTTGGAGGGAAAGCTTGGAAAGGGTTATGGCCAGTGGATGGTTGGACAAGTAGCCTGTTGCTTCCTGCAGAACGTTCTTTATGGGAAGAATAACTAAGGTGATCACAATCCTTGGATAAGCAAGACCTGCTGCTTGCTAGATTCAGGTGTGGTCCAGTTGAATGCTGAGATCCTTTGGCCCTGACAGTAGTGACTCTTGCATTAGATGCCTAGGCGCAGACTGGAGCCTCTGACATCGAACACTGGATAGTCACAAACGGCACTGAAATACTGCAGCCTTTTGCGGCTTTGGCTACTGCCTAGCGCTCCCTCTAGTGGCGAATTCTGTTTCTGTTTCTCACTTCCCAGTAGGAAACCTTTCCTAACTGTGCAGGTATCTCTAGTCTGGGGTTGGGAAATGAGAACTGGCTTTGAAGTCAACTGTTTGACTCTGCTTCTATCTGGGTTACTCAGCAAGTTACCTATATTGCTTGCTCATCTTGAGTGGTATTTATGCCTGCTTCTCTTTAGAATGAGGATTAAGGAGGATAACATGCACAGTAGTTAACATCTATACCTTTCAAGAACTTCCTAGTTCCAGAAACTTCTAGCTCTTAGGTCAGCTGTGATTAAATTCATTCGTTAATTCAAGACATATTTATTGAATGCCTACTATGTGTCACACTGACTGGCAGGTGTGCTTGGCAGTAGGTGTGTAATGTGTTCAGGGCCTGTGCTCCATGAGCAACGGGATTGCCTTTGTCTTCTGGCACATGCCGTATTGGGGAAACTGTTGGGGGAAAAGGTCAGGAGCTTACATGGCAGATTCAGTAAGCTTTTAGCACAATAATTTTAATTGCAAAAATAAACAGTTTTGTCAACTGCTTGAGAGTAGCGTCTGCTTTACAAAAATTAACAACAACAAAAAGGAAATAATCCCAAAGCAAAACGTTACATCCAATGACTGCTGGAAATGACATTGCTGTACAAAGTCCCGCGCGAGACCCGCTCGGCGAAGCCCCAGCCTGTCTGTGGGGTAGGGGTTTAAAGGACGGCGTGGGGTGTGAGCCAGGTACAAAAGACTGTCTTGAGTCTCAAGGAAGTGCCTCCTCAGTGGGTGGCCTGAGAGGACTTTCCCCAAAGCGCGGTTCATGACGAATACAGCGCCTGAACAGCGGGAGCTATCCACGGAGCTGGTGCTGAATGGGGCGTGTGCAGCGGGCGCCTCAAGGGAACTGGAAGCAGGACCAGTGGGCCGACCCCGGGGCGTGCGAAGAAAAGGTGGGAAAAAGAGCGGGGAGGGGGAACGGGCTAGATCTTGTGCGCGCCGAGTGGCGGCGCCCCAACCTACAAACCCAGCTCCTGCTCACAGCGCGGCGAAGGACAGGCCCAAAGAGTAAAAGCCGAGGCCCTTAAGCCTCTCCTCTGCGCGCGCCTTCTGCTTAAGGTGCACCTTGCTGTGCCGTTTCTTCTCATCGCTGCGCGCGAAGCGGCGCCCGCATACGTCGCAGGCAAAGGGCTTCTCGCCTGTGTGGGTGCGCACGTGCGTGGTGAGGTGGTCGCTGCGGCTGAAGTTGCGGAGGCAGATGCGGCACTGGAAGGGCTTGTGGCCAGTGTGGATACGCAGGTGGCGATTGAGCTCGTCGGAGCGCGCAAAGCTCCGTACACAGCTTTCCACAGGACAAGCAAAGGCCTTGGCGTGCGGCCGAGGGCAGAAGCAGCGAGCGCTGCACTTGCCTCCCCGGCGCCCCTTGCGCCGCGCCTTGGCCGGGGGAAAAGGGGCTGGTGGCTGCACAGGTGGCGCAGTCACGCCACTGCTCCCGGGGATGTCGGCCACCAAAGGTTTGGGGAAGTCCGCGGTGGCGGAGCTGCGAAGGCCCAGCGGGGAAAGCTGAGGCTGTGTACTGGCCAGAAACTCTCCGCCGTCGCCGCTACTCCCTCCCTCCCCACTAGGAGGGGTCAAGAGCCCCGGGAGGCCCTCAGCCCCATCCCCTAGGTCACCTGGGGCCAGCGGGAAAGCGTCGTAGGCCCCAGTAGAGTAAAGTCTGTTGGCTGGACCGGCCGGCAGCTCCGCAGGACAACTGATGGACAGCAGGTCCTCAATCTTGGTCCCTAATGAGGGGAAACGAGCTTCGGGAGCGGCCTGGTAGCCTCCCTGTGACCCACAGTTTCCTGGGGCCCCAACAGAAAGCAGCTCCCAAGGCGCATAGGGCCCTTTGAAGGCCGAGGCAGCGTCCAGCGCTGGAGAGGCTGGAGGCGCCCGAAGGCCCGGCTTGACGTCGGGCGGAGAGAGCTGAGGCTCGTACAGGCACTGCGAGGGGGCGCCCGAGGAAGGCGAAGCCTCCCAAAACGCCTCTGAGAGGGTCGCTGCGCTCAGATCCGGGGAGTACAGGTCCGGCGGACCCGGCAGCAAGGCGTCGGGGCCCGAGGCAAAGGGGGTATCCAGTGGGGACCGGGATGCTGCCGCCTCGGGGCCTGGGAAGGGTGCCAGGCCTAAGATGCCCGACATGAGGTTGAAGAGTGCCTCCGGGTCGTGCGGATGTTCTGGTACTGCCTGAATGAAGAAGCTACCGCTGTAGCTGAGGCCAGGAGGGGGCGTGGGCGCAGGACCCTCCAAGAAGCAGGAGTCGGCTAAGTCCCCCCCGGCACCGCAGCTGCTCAAAGCCCAGCTCAAGAAGTCGCCTGCTGAGGAGGGAGCAGGAATCAGCTCTGCGCACATCAAGGGCGTGCCTCTGAACCCGCAGCCCCTACCCACGAAGCTCTTGGTGCACACGGACACACGCAAAGTGCCTTTTGCACACTGTGATCCGGCAGGAGCCGGCAAACGTCCCAGGACGCACATACAAACATGCACACGCAAAACACACGTGCACAGGCAAAAGGACACCTGGGTACATACACACACACACACACACACACACACACACACACAGCACATTCCTGTGGAGGCGCTGGCGGCCTAGTGGGGGTGGGAACAGGAGTGCGCGCCCCATGACCCCCTGCGCCTCCCATCCCCCCATCCCTATATTTCCAGCGTCCCATCCCCTGCTCGCCCCTGCGCTCCTCCGCCGTCTGAGCACCCCTGCCCGCGCTCCTTACCTCCAGGATAGCCACCGGCCGCGGGAGCGTCCCTGGCGGGCAGCCGAGGCAATTCAGTGCTGGGTTCGGCGCAACAGCCTTCGGAGGACTTGACGAGGATCGCGTCGGGGCCAGAAAACTCACTAAGGTGGAGCATGGCGCGGCAGCGTTTGCGGGGCACCCGGGGCCTCGCCCGCTGGGCTTGGGGGCACGTAGGTTGCGGGGAGGCCGGCGGTCGCGGCTCCCCGCGGTGCACAGACCCCCGGCACCCGAGCTTTTGGCTCCGGGTGCTCAACTGTGGGAAAAAGGGTCGGGGGGCCCCGGAACCCTCGCTCGCCCGCACCAGCCTCGGGCGGCGGCTCCTTGCTTCTTCAACGCGCAGCCGGGCTCCCCCAACCCACAGCCCCCCCACTTATATAGCTGCGGCGTCGCTGGCTCCGGGCTTCCGACTCCCCGGGCCACTGCCATTTCGGGAGGCCCCGGCCCTGCCGCCGTGACGTAAATGCCCAAACATGGACACAGGATGTGTGCCGGGGACTCCCGAAAAGGAAAGCTCGGGCTGTGACGTCGCTGCCGCCGCCGGCGAGCCCGCTCCGCTGCGTGCGGGCGCGCTCCCCGAGCTAG
>JAJEJO010050889.1:0-12703 GCA_020662805.1 Glaucomys volans | reverse complement strand
TCCCTGGTTTCCAGGCTGTTTTAATGTAGTGGTTGATTGATGAAATGAGCTATCACGTGTCATGGACCCTCTTCCACCTTTAGTATTGAAACAGCGATGGCATCACTATCTTAGGCACTGAGGACATGAGCCTGGCATTGGATAAGGGATTGGACTAGCTCTCTAATGACCCCTTCAAAGATGAATTTACACGATGAGTATTTAGTGATTTATTTCTTCTATTATATATTGTGCTGGTAATGTGAAGGAACAAGATGAAACACTTAAAAACAGCATTGCAGGGTAGCACCATTGGCTAAAAAAGAGATGTGTGTAAATGTAGCCTGTGATCCTACATTGCATCTTAGATGGGGGAAACAGCTATGAAGGGTGTGGATTGGGTCCTTTGGGGAAAATTGAAAATGGGCTATATATGTTAGATGATTACATTGTGTCAGTAATAAAATTTCTTAAGGTGAGAACTGCTATATATGAGAAAGTCTTTGTTCATAGAATATTCATAGTGAATTATTTACAACTAAATTGACATGATTCCTGTTGCTAACTTCCAGATGGTCCATATGTGAATCATATAAAATGTATTACAATGATGGTATTTATTATTGTATAATTAATAAAAATATATGCACAATGTCAAATGTAGCATATTGAGTATATTGCATGTATTTGCATCATACGTGCACACATACATATGTTCCTGTGCATGCATAGAGCAAGTCTGGCAATGTTGACTAGTGAATTGAGATGATGGAGGGCATCTTTGTTGTATGATTTTGAAACATTTCTGAAGGTTGGAAAATTTCAAGTTGGGAAAAAACTTTGGAATTAAGGAGACAGTGGACAAAATGTTGAGCTGTTAGATTCAGGTTCTTGAGAAAATGAGATTTTATTGCTGTCTGAATAAAGCAAAGTTAAATGATGCAGACCATTGAGAATTGGTATTCACCAACACACTTTGAAGTGAGATTAGCTGAGATAGTCCAGAATTAAGTATTTTTAGAGTGTAGAAAAATAGCTGTTGGATATCTTATTCTTTTTCTTCTTTTGTTTTCACAATATTAATTCTCTCCTCTTGTGCATCCCTAGCCCACAGGATTGTTGTAAGAATGAATGAGATAATGTGTGTGAAAATACTTTTGGAAGCTGTGAAAATAACGTCTCTAAGCCTCTTTGTGTTTAGGATGTCACTGGGGCTGACTTATAATACTCAAGGTTGTATTTTATCTCTCTATGGAATGTACATGCATAGGACAAGCTGAATTAGTGGCTTTATTAAGAATCATTCCATACATATGTGATTTAGAAAAAAAAAGCTGCTTTCATTTATATGAGATTAAGAGAGCTTCCCCTATCACTTTTCTGGAACAGTGTCTAAACACATATAACAAATATCACCCCCTGATTCATTTTCTCTATTCTGATATCTTTCATCTATTTATTTATTGCTTTTAAAATTAATGCATGATAATTCTACATAAAAGTAGAATTACTTGTGATATATTAATACATGCAAATATTATAGTTTGGGCAACTTCATTCCACAGTTCCTCCCATTCTCTTACCCCCTCCTTCTCCTCTGTTGCCCTTCCTCTATGCCACCATGCCCTCTTCTATTAGACCCCATTTTTTTATTCAATATTTCCCTGCATCATATCTTCTGCATATGGAAGAAAACTTTTTACCTGACTTTTGAATCTGGCTTATTTCACTTGGCATGATGTTCTCCAGTTCCATCCATTTACTCCCAAATTATATAACTTCATTCTTCTTTATGGTTGATAAAACTCCATTGTATATATAAATAACATTTTTATTATGCATTTGTGCGTTGACAAGCACCTAGAATGTTTCCAGAACTTGAATTGCACTACTATAAACATTGCTGTACCTGTATCACTGTAGCATGTTGATTTTGGTTCTTTTGGGTAAATGCCAAGGAGCAGGATAACTTGGTCATATGGTGGTTCCATTCTGAAACTTCTGAGTAATATCAAAACTGCTCTCCAAAGAGCTATACTAATTTTGGTCCCATTAAAATATATGCATGTACATTTTCTCCCACGTTCTCCCAGCACTTACTATTTGTATTCTTGGAAACTGCCATTTTAACTGGAGTGAGATGAAATTTCTGCTGATTTGCATTTCTCTGATTGATGGGGATGTTGAAGATTTTATATGTTTGCTGGCAATTTGTATTTCTTCTTTTGATAAAAGTCTGTTTAGATCATTTGCCCACTTACTTATTTATTGCTGTTTAGTTTTGGAGTTTTTATATATTCTGGATATTAATTCCATGTCAGAAAAATAGCTAGTGAAGATTTTCCTCCATTGCATAGACTTTTTCTTCATTCTCTTAATTGTTTCTTTTGCTGTGAAGAAGCTTTTTGGTTGGAGGCCATTCCACTTATTGATTTTTCATTTTATTTCTTGAGAATTGGGAGTCTTTATAAGGAAGTTGGTACCCCCAGTGATATGTTGGATTGTGCAACCTACATTTTCTTCCAGCAGTTGCATAGATTTTGGTCTGGATCCTAGGGCTTCAATCCACTTTGTATTTACTATTGTACAGGGTGAGATTTGAGAATGTATTTTCATTCTTCTACATATGGATGCCCAGATTTTCCAGCAACATTTGATGAAGAGGTTATATTTTCTCCAACATATGTTCATAGCTACTTTGTAAAGGATCAGACATCAGTATCTATGTGAAAGAACTTGAAGATGACTTTGCAAGATAGAAATGCCTCCAATTTCTTGCATAGGCAAAATGAATATTCTCAAAATGGCCATATTAGCAAAAGTGATCTACAGATTCATTGTGACCCTCATCAAAACACCAATGACATTCTTCATTGAACTAGGAAAAAAGTCCTTAAATTCATATGAACAAATAAAAGACCCAGAATATCCAAATGATACTGAACAACAAGAGCAATGCTGGAGTCATCATGATACCTGATCTCAAGTTATATGAAGAAGCTATATTAACATCAACATCAACAACAAACATTATGGTATTGGCATAAAAACAGACATGGAGACAAACTGAATAGAAAAGAATACATGGAGACAAACCCACTGATTGTCTCTTAACTATGATGTCCTATTTGGTTTATACTGTTGGTAGAATAGCAAGTGAATTATTTTGCTATTCATTTCTATTCATGTTACTTGTGCAAAAAACAATAAATTATAAATTTTGAAAAATAAAAAACAAATATCACCTTTTTAAATAATGAAACAAAAGTTCACTGACTTTTTATGCTCATTTCACTAGTTGTGTTTATAGAGAATCTATCCCCAGAGACTGGAAAAAGAGCAAACAAGTGCTTTAACATAAGGTAATAGAACATTAAATAAAGAAAAGCTTGGAGTTGCTTGCTGTGCTATTATCATGATAGTGTTTTTAGGCTTTTCAGTATGTGCTCAGAACTTTATTGTTACACTCCATATGAACTGGAGTCAATGATGGTGGAATACTTGGATGAGGAGAGTGGACATTTTTCCCTTTCTGAGGAAGGCAGGCTGGGGTATCTGTAAAATGGTGATGATATGATCCTGATGGGAAGAAAACCAGACAGAAAGCATTAGGGGGCAACCAACATAATCTATCATCTGGAAGTGACTTTCCTTCAGTTTCTGAACTTGACAGGATTTTTCAGCCGCTATAGGCAGTTCAGGCTGTGTCCTGCAGTGGGCACTGTTTTCATTGGTAATAGCTGTGGGGACCCTAGATGGATCACACTAAGGCTAGGTTGCTGTCTGTCCTTGTCTTTTGCCATACAGGACATTATCTTCATATATATATATATATATATATATATATATATATGCGCCAGAGATACATAACCATTAAGCCACGTCCCCAGCCCTTTCTCATTTTTTTATTTTGAGACACAGTGTCTCATTAAGTTCCTTAGGGACTCACTGAGTTTGCTGAGGTTGGCCTTGAACTTGTGATCCTCCTGCCTCAGTCTCCTCAATGGCTGAGGTTACAAGTGTGTGATGCTATTCCCAACTGATAATTTGATTCTGATACATGTATATACATTGTCAAATATTGAGCACAATCACACTAATTAACATATTCATCACCTCACATAACTATGTTAGTTAACATGTTCCTAAACTTTCATACCATACAGAATGGGATCAGTGTTTGGTTTACACTGATGGAACTCTGGCCATAGAAGTATAAATAATAATTGATCTCATCCTACATGGTGGCATAATGCCTTTGAACTTGTCATGCATTTAGAGATATTTAGAAAACCAATGACTACTAGTAAATGTTTTCCTTCAAACATGAGCTCTGGCTCATCAACAATTCCAGCCTACCTAGGAATTAAAAAAAATGTATTTGCATGTCTTTTATTTACATGAAGCAATGAACTATTTATCTTAGCAACATAATTCACCTTCAGGAGCTAAAACCATTGAAGAGAGTCATATTTTATTCTTCTCCTTGCTATATATTTATTTTTAAATTTTTTTTATTTTCACAGACTTCATTTTGATTCACTGTACACGAATGGGGTACAGCTTTTCATTTCCATGGTTGTGCACAATGTGGATTCATACCATTCATGAAATCATGCATACCACCAGCTTACTTAGACATTTTTAAGTCCTATGAGAAGTTAAAAGAAGTGAACATCTGAAGAAAGATTTTGAAGACTCTTAAATAAATCATAGTTTAGAAAAACTGACATGAAAAACAACTCATTTTAAGCTCCTTCTTTTTAGAAACATTAGATATGCTGTACTTAAGAAAATAATTTTTCATAACTAAATTGTGCCCATGTTTGAAACTTGTGACATTACTTTCAAATGGTCTAACTCAAGAGTTTGTCTACAAAAGTAATTCAAGTTATTGCCACAGACAGTGTCAACAGGGCTGGGGATGGAGCTCAGTGGTAGAGAGTTTGCCTAGCATGCCCAAGGCCTTGGAGTTGAACCCCCTGCACTGCAAGTGAAGGACAGGGAGGTAAGGGAAAGGGAGGGAAGGGAGAAGGAGGGAAGGGAAAAGGAAAAGGGAAGAAAAGGAGAGGGGACAGAAAGGAATGAATCATTTAAAAAAAGGGCAAGTGGTATAGATATAAATAAATGGCATAAGAGCTCTTTAAAAAGTGCTCACTGTTTTAGAATTTCAGTTATATCACCTGGATGATTTTTTTTTTTTTTTTTTTTCTTATTGATTCACTGAACACAAATGGAGTACAGCTATTGTTTCAAGGGTTGTACACAAAGTAGAGTCACACCATCTGTGCTTTCTTACATGTACACAGGGCAATAATATCTGTCACACACTGTTATTGATTTTACCCCCCACCCACCCCCACCCCTCCCTTCCCTCTATGCTAGCTATCTTTCCTCCATTCTTGCCATCTTTCCCCCCACATTATGCATCATCATTCATTTATCAGAGAGACCATTCGGCTTTTGGATTTTGGGGATTGGCCGATCTCACTTAGCATAACAGTTTCCAACATCATCCATTTACCTACAAATGGCTTATACCCAAAGGACTTAAAATCAGATTGCCTCAGTGATGCAGCCACATCAATATTCATAGCTGCTCAATTCACAATAGCTAGATTGTGGAATCAACCTAGATGCCCTTCAGTAGATGAATGGATAAAGAAACTGTGGTATATATACACAATGGAATATTACTCAGCCATAAAGAAGAATGAAATTATGACATTTGTAGGTAACTGGATGATGTTTTGACTGTACAGAATAAGTAGTGCTTAATAAGCACCCTGGCGGCCTGGCCAAAACCAGAGGGGTGGGCTTGAACCTGGGCTGCTAGGGATGAGCAGGGCTTAGCAGAGGGGGAAGGGCAAAGACTGCCCCAGCAGGCAGCATGAGCTCACAAAGCCTGTGGGGCCAGTGGCCCTGCAACCCAACCACCCCTGGCATTCTGTTTTTAGCGATCTGCTCGGTGGCACTGTGCAGGTTTGGGCTCCTACAGAAAGCCTAGTCCGCAGCCTGTTTTCACATGGCTGCACAGAATGTAGTTGCCAAAGCAGTTTTGGCGTGATGGAGGGGCCAAGGGGTGCCCCTCAGCCTTACTTCAATGTGGGCCTGGAAGAAATATTCAGGGTTGTGCCAGCAATGCCTGAAGAGATGAGACCAAGCCCTGATCCTCATGGTGCTCCTCGGGAGCTCGTGGTATGTGCAGTTATTGGATTTTTTACTGTTCTCTTGTTTGTGTGGAGAAGTGTTCAGTGTGTTAGAGGCAGGCTTTACCTGAGGAAAAAAAAAAGCTTGCGCTCAAAGTTTCTGAACTAATTGAAGAAAAACGTAAACTACTTGACAAGTTAGCCTTCTTGAAAAAATTACAAAAGCTTAGAGGCATCTTTGAAGGATGCCAATTCTGAGAAGGAGTCAAAAGAAGCACAAATTTCAGAGGCAATAAATGAAATGCTGAATAGGTGCAAATCTAAAGTTGGGGATAAAATATGCTTTCTACAAAAAGACCTGATAGAAGAGAAATCTAAACATTCTGAACAGGACGAACTGCTGGCAGAGACATCACAAAGGATAAAGTCCCTAGAAGATGAATCAAAATCCCTCAAATCACAAATAGCTGAAGCTAAAATGACCTTAAGAACATTTCAAATGAACGAAGAAGGACTTAAAGGAGCAATCAAAGAGGCTTTGAATGAAAATTTCCAACTTCAGGCAAGACAGAAACACCTTTTACAAGAAGCTGAAGCATGGAAGGGAAAAGTTAGTGACCTTAATAAAGAGAAAGTGACATTTGAATACTCTAAGGTACATGTAGAACAAGTTCTAAGAGACAAGGACAATCACATTAAGTCTCTGACTGAACAAGTGCTGAAGATGAGAGAATGGGCTCCCCTGCTTAGAGAGGACCTCACAAGGGATGGCAACTTGGAGTTGGAGGTGAAGACTGAATCTGAAATTGGTGCTGACTTAGATGATCAGCAAAAAAGAGTTTTGAAGGAAGTGGTTTATGCTGCTAAGTTAAACGCCTCTTTAAAAACCTTAGAAGGGGAGAGAGATCAAATTTCTACTTTAGTATCTGAAGTCGGGGAAACAAACAAAGATCATATACAACAGATTGAAAATCTTCAGGCTGAACTAGCATCTTTGAAGTCAGAAAATACACAGTCCGAAAATGAGAAACAGCAGCTTCAGCAGAAACTGAAGGTAATGGTTGAAGAATATCAAGAAAGTGAATTGAAACTCTACAGGAGATTAAGAGCAGAGGAAAAGTGCCCCTTAGAGGAGGAGAGGAGACTTTCTGAAGTAGAGAAAAAGATCAGCCATGCAACAGAACAGCTGGAGACCTACAGAGAGCAAGCCAAAGGTCTTGAAGAAGAATTGAAGAGAACAGATTGTTTTTATCAAAGGCAGATTATGTCCTATGAGAAAAAAGCACACGATAATGCCTTGGTAGCTTGGGCTGCTGATAGAAACCTCAAGTATTTAAGGCAAGCGAATGCTCAAAGCAGACAAAAATTAGCTGAATTAGAGTTTCAATTTCAACTTTTAGAACAAGATCCTCATGCACTTGGTGCTTCAAATATAGCATTTGGCAGAGAGCATGCCCCACACCAAGCAACTGGCAGTGGCTTTGTTTTTCCACCTCTTGCTCCCATCAGAGGTCCATTGCTTCCAGTGGATGCAGGGAGTCAGTTCATGGGAAGAGGACCTTTTCTGCCTCCACCTCCTTCAAGAAACATGTATGGAGCATCCCGAGATGATTTTCCACCTGGCACGCCTCTGCCTCCATTCCCAATGCAAAATGTCCATTCACTGAGTCGTTCTCCTGATTATCTTCCCCCAAGTGCTGGGTTTTTCCCCGCTACCCACGCAATCTGAAAGTAGAAGTGAGTTCCCTTCAGGGTTGATTCCACCTTCAATTGAGCCTGCTGTTGACCATCCAGAACAAGAAACCTGACAAAATTTTTGATCTCTTCAAGAGTAATTTGATTTATTCCTTATTTTTAGTTTAAGTAACTCTTTTTACTTAATTATACTTTTGCTCCAATTGAAGCAAAATTAGAATTTTGAGGATAACAGTCTATAAAGGTGATTTAAGTATGAATCTTTGAGTAAATGATTTCCATTTTATTTTATTCTAGCTAGTCTAACATTTAATTTGATTCACTCACTCTTAATCAATAATGGGAGTTTTATATACATCATCTTGCAGTTGGGGATATTTTGCACTCCAAAGCCTGTGCCTTTATGCCCAGAAACATATTTACTATGATTTTAGCAAATGTGAAAGTACCTTTGTGCTTTATGAAATATTTTAAATGTTCTGAAGTCATGTTTTGCATTGATAATAATAAAACCAGTTTTTCCATTAGAAAAGAATAATGAGCATATTGAGAATAAATAAGAAAACATGACTGAACATGTCATGTAACAAGAGATTTCAAATAGAAAAAAAAATCCAGTTCTCAGAAAATTTTTATTGGAAACCACAGTTTAAGCTCACTCCCCATTTTCCCTTCTATCTTCTTTATTTTATGCCCATTTTTGTAAAATTAAGAACTTCATTCTGCCGTGGTTCACTGATATGGGGAGTGACTAGTCTTTCTTTTGCTCTCAGGGAGACTTTGGCTATATATACAATGGTTTAATGTTTTAAAGAGTTTTTAAAATGTTACTTGAAAATTATTTCAAAGAGTTTCAGTAAATTTTGAGGTATGAACTGATCAAATGAGAACAGAGGTGAGAAGGAATTAAGTACAGTTCAGTGGAACCAAGTATAATATCTATACACATGAATCCATAAATAAGAGAACAAAAGAGACTTAAACATAAAGAGTAAGGAAAGATTAGGATTAGGGAGATATGCAGCAACAGCTGGAGAACAAAAGCATGAAGTGGCAGAAAAGGGGGAAGAAAAGGCCTGGCAGCTGGTAAACTGGTCCCTCCCTCTCAGGTGGTTCAACTGTATGAGTGGCAGCTTCGTGGGAAAGTCCTTAGCAACTCTGTTTCCACAGACAACAGACAGTGCCACTAGAGTGGCAAATGGAACCCAGCAAGGCCAGTGAGCCCTTTCACCTCGGTGTTTTATATTAGCTGTCTTCCTACTGGGCCTCTGCTGATCTACACTGATGTGTGATAGGACCAAATGCAGTTATGAATCATTGTTACATGTATTGATGAATTCTGCCAATTCCACCAAGCACATCCACTTTATTTAGTGTTCTGAATCCCTTCTTTTCTACTCTCATCTGTTTTTTTTCCCCCAAAATGTTTTTTATTTATGTAAGTGGAAACGTCAGTGTGTACCCAGTGTCCCCACTTGAGGGTCAACCAGTGCAACTGGACAAGGAGCCATCTCCTCCAAGGGTAAAATGAGGCAGTTCCCATGGGAGGGAGGGGCACTGCCTGCAGGGCCTCAGTCAGTCAGATGGGGCACCCTGGCACCAGGTGCACCAGTGGCTCAGGACACTAGCCTGCAGCTCCTCCTCTGAGCGATCCTAGACATCTGGACCCAGCAAACCTCCTTTGGCCAAAATGATGCCCACTCCCTCCCCTCAGGTTCACCCACTTCATGTCAAGTCAGTTGCCAGAGCAGCGAAAACTGCCAACACAGGCAGGCAGGAGCAGGCCTTCCACTAGAAAAGCTCCAGGAAATGCCAGGCCCCAGGGCAGGAGCAGGTGCCCCCTAGGACCAGCTCTAGGCGGTTGAGAAGGGAGGAAGGGTGCCTGACAGGACAGGGCCCTCAGCTCGCCTGCACTCCCCAGGCCAGGAGAGACTCTTCCTGATGACTGTCCCAGGAGGGGCCTCCACTCTTGAGCAGCCCTTTGGACACAGAGCCTGGAGCCCATCTGAAGTGGGCATGCTGGGGGGAGGCAGCTCCAGGGCTGGAGGCCCTGCAACCTGTGTAGGGCTGGGCTTCCGATGGTCCAGCTGCTCCAGCTTCTCACCCAGCTGGGAGTAGAGCTCCTTCACAGCCTCTCCACTCTGGCCCCTGGGCTGCAGGGTCTTCTGCAAAGCCTTCACCTTGGATGGGCCCGCTCTGTGCTGCATGTGGAGGAGCAGCCACAGCATGTGCCGGTGCACATTCTCCTTCCTGGGTGAAGCTGTGAGGAAGAAGTCACCAAAGAGGCTGCTGCAGAAATCCTCCAGGGCAAACTGGTGGCCGTAGAGCCAGGCTCAGTGGTAAGCGCCCCTGGGTTCAATTTCCGATACCAAAAAAAAAAAAAAAAAAAAAAAAAAAAAAAAAAAGAAAAACCCAAAAAAAAAAACCAAAGCAAAAGAAATAGCAAGAAAATATGCTTAATTTATTTTTAGTGAAACAAAAGGTCTGAAATTATACCATGGGGCATAAGGGTATAGCTTAGTGGGATAGTATATGCTTGGAATGTGTAAGGTGCTGGGTTCACCAGAAAGAAGAAAGAAAGGGAAGGAGAGCGGAGAGACAAAGAAAGAGTATTATACCACAGTATGACACTACTATACTTTCTCCTTATCAGAATACATAGAAAGGTGGACAGGGTGGTGTACACCTGCAATCCTAGTGGTTTAGGAGGCTGAAGCAGGAGGATCAGAAGTTCAAAGGCAACCTCAGCTGTTTAGGGAGGCCCTAAGCAAATTTAGTAAGACCCTGTCAAAATAAAAATTTTAATAAAGGGCTGGGGATAGACTCAGGGTTAAGTGCCCCTGGGTTCAATTCCCAGGACCAAAAAAGGAAAAAAAAAAAAATTTAAAAAAGAGAAATTAGAGGCAAATAAACAGTAATTATATTTGGGTGAAGGGTTCTTTTAAAGTTCTGCAACATTTCATTTTCATATGGAACTCCTTTATAATAAAAAAACATATATACAAAAATTATATTTGCAGTCTTTACATAAAAAGGTAACTGATATGTGAAGGGAACTGTGGACACATTCGGCTGAGGACGAGAGGGGGAGTGCAGCCGTCCAGTTAAGAGTCACAGATTAGATGAATGCTCCATGGGAACCTGGCAAGGAAGTACTATTAAGACACAGTAGGAATTGCAGCTGTAAACAGAAATACTTGGGATCAAATTTAAGATTGCAGATTTTTGATAAGGAGACTCATCCAGTAAAGTCTATACAAACATTCCAAAATGTAAAAAATCTGAAGTTGAAACAAGCAGTTTGAATAAGGGGTACTCACCTATATAAGATTGCTTGAGTAGCTACCTAATTCTGTACAATTTTATCTGGTTCGGAACCTTCTGCTTGATGATATTTCTTTTGGCAATAAAATTTTAAGGGGTGCTAATGACAATTATATCCCAACAAAGTCCACCCAGAGTTCCATGTAATTTGATAAGCACTGATTCACTAGATTGTAGGGTCATTGACGGCATCTTGGACATTCCCATTGCTTGCAACTTGGTGGATTTCTTTAAAATTGTTAATAGCTAATATTTCCTAATGTGGTTTTTTAAAAAAATTATTTTAAGTGGCAATATATTTTCAGTTTTTGGGTTTCTAGAAAACACTATATTCACCTGGTGTGGTGGAACACGCCAGTAATCCCAGAGGCGTGGGAAGCTGAGAAAGAGGATCACAGGTTCAAAGCCAGCCTCAGCAACTGAGGGAGGCCCTAAGCAACTTAGTGAGACCCTTTCTGGGAAAAAAAAAAAAAAAAAGGGGCTGCGGATGTGGCTCAGTGGTTAAGTGCTCCTGGGTTCAATCCTTGACACCAAAACAAACAAACACACTGTATTCATCCCAGGGTTGCCGACACTCCTGTGGCAAAGATATTTAATATGCTCTGTAAATAATACAGTAATTGAGTGCTTACTATGTGCCACTAATTTCTTCAACAGCCTATAATATAAATGCATTGTACAGATGAGGAAACAAAAGTTAAGACAGGGTAAGTGGACTGAAATGCTTCAAAACTAGATCATAATGATAGCACAACTTTTTTAATTTTGGGAAAAAATCATTATACCTTAAAACAGGCAAATTTTATGGTATTCAAATTATAATTCAATTAAGTGGTTCAAAATTATGCATGAGAATATATACAAAGAATTTTAAATCAGCAGCCACATCAATGTTTATAGCAGCTCAATTCACAGGAGTTAAGCTATGGATCCAACCTAGCTGTCCTTCAACAGATGAATGCATAAAGGAACTGGTATATATACATAGTAGAGTATTATTCAATCATAAAGAAGAATAATTTTATGACATTTGCCAGTAAATGATGGATCTGGAGACTATTACACTAACTGAAATAAGCCAACCTGAAAAAGCCAAATGTTTTCTCTGATATGTGGAAGCTAACCCACAATAAGGGGTGGGGAGAATAGAAGTTCAGTAATTTAGCCAATGGAGAATGGAGGGAAAGGAGTGGAGATAGAAAAAGGAAAGACAGTGGGGTGAATCTGACATCATTTTCCTATGTACATGTATGAAAACATCACAGTGAATCCCACCATCATGTACATCCACAAGAATGGGGTCTTAACTAGAATAAGACAAATTCCATGCTTATATAATTATATCAAAATGGATTCTACTGTCACGTGTAACTAAAAAGAGCCAATGAATAAAAAATAATTGTACACCAGAGAGAAAAAGAAGTGAGGTGTCAAGTGACATGCTGATGCCATCTAGGAAACCTTAGCAGACCCAGGACTCACAGCTGGTCTATTTCCAGAGCCCACACTATGATGCTCCTCTAAGGATAGTAAACCCAGGCCAGGAATGTACTCAG
>JAJEJO010050888.1:0-16632 GCA_020662805.1 Glaucomys volans | reverse complement strand
ACATTTATTGATTTCTGGATGTTGAACCAACCTTGCATCCCTGGGATAAACCCCACTTGATCAGGGTGCACTATCTTCTTAATATATTTTTGTAAGCGATTTGCGAGAATTTTGTTGAGGATTTTAGCATCTATATTCATCAGAGATATTGGCCTAAAGTTTTCTTTTCTATATGTGTCTTTGTCTGGTTTTGGTATCAGAGTGATGCTAGCTTCATAGAATGAATTTGGAAGGGTTCCCTCTTTTTCTATTTCATTAAATACTTTCAGGAGTGTTGGTATAAGTTCTTCTTTGAAGGTCTTGTAGAACTCAGCTGAGAATCCATCTGGTCCTGGGTTTTTCTTGGTTGGTAGGCTTTTGATGGCTTCTTCTATTTCATTGCTTGAAATTGATCTGTTTAAATTGTGTATGTTCTCCTGGTTCAGCTTGGGAGGATCATATGTCTCTAGGAATTTGTCGATGTCTTCAAGATTTTCTATTTTATTGGAGTATAGGTTTTCAAAGTAGGTTCTAATTATGTTTTGAATTTCAATGGTGTCTGTTGTGATATTTCCTTTTTTAATCACAAATTTTAGTAACTTGAGTTTTCTCTCTCCTTCTCTTTGTTAGTGTGGCTAAGGGTTTATCTATTTTGTTTACTTTTTCAAAGAACCAACTTTTTGTTTTGTCAATTTTTTGAATTGTTTCTTTTGTTTCGATTTCATTGATTTCAGCTCTGATTTTGATTATTTCCTGTCTTCTACTACTTTTGGTGATGAACTGTTCCTCTTTTTCTAGGGCTTTGAGATGTAAGGTTAGGTCATTGAGTTGTTGACTTTTTATTCTTTTCTTGAATGCACTCAATGCAATGAATTTTCCTCTTAGTACTGCTTACGTAGTGTCCCAGATATTTTGATACGTTGTATCATCATTCTCATTTACCTCTAAGAATGTTTTTATCTCCTCCCTGATGTTTTCTGTTATCCTTGCATCATTCAATAGCATATTATTTAGTCTCCAGGTGTTGGAATAGTTTCTGTTTTTTCTTTTGTCATTGATTTCTAATTTCAGTCCATTATGATCCAATAGAATACAAGGTAGTATCTCTACTTTTTTGCATTTACTAAGGGCTGCTTTGTGGCATAACATATGGTCTATTTTAGAGAAGGAGCCATGTGCTCCTGAGAAGAAAGCGTATTCACTCATTGATGGATGGAATATTCTATATATGTCTGTTAAGTCTAAGTTATTCATTGTGTTATTAAGTTCTATAGTTTCTCTGTTTAGTTTTTGTTTGGTAGATCTGTCCAGTGGCGACAGTGGTGTGTTAAAGTCACCCAGAATTATTGTGTTGTGGTCTATTTGATTCCTTGAATTGAGAAGGATTTGTTTGATGTACATGGATGGGCCATTGTTTGGGGCATAAATATTTATGATCGTTATGTGTTCTTGACTTATGGTTCCCTTAAGCAGTATGTAATGTCCTTCGTTATCCCTTCTGATTAGCTTCGGCTTAAAGTCCACTTTATCTGATATAAGGATGGAAACCCCTGCTTTTTTACTAAGGCCGTGTGCATGATAGGTTTTTTCCCATCCTTTCACCTTTAGTCTGTGGATGTCCTTTTCTATGAGATGAGTCTCTTGAAGGCAACATATTGTTGAGTCTTTCTTTTTGATCCAGTCTGCCAGTCTATGTCTTTTGATTGACGAATTTAGGCCATTAACATTCAGGGTTATTATTGAGATATGATTTCCATTCCCAGTCATTTTGGCTTAGATTTGGTTTTAATGTGACTTGGTTTCTCCTTTAATTGGCTTTTCTTTTAGGATAGTTCCCCCCTTTGATGACTTACATTGTTGTTGTTTGTTTCTTCCTCATGGAATATCTTGCTGAGAATGTTCTGTAGCACAGGCTTTCTATGTGTGAATTCCTTTAACTTTTGTTTGTCATGGAAGGATTTTATTTCGTCTTCAAATCTGAAGGTTAGCTTTGCTGGATATAGGATTCTTGGTTGGCAGCCATGTTCCTTCAGAGCTTGAAATATATTGTTCCAGGCCCTTCTAGCTTTTAGGGTCTGGGCTGAGAAATCTGATGATATCCATATTGGTTTCCCCCTATATGTAATCTGTTTCTTTTCTCTCACAGCCTTTAAAATCCTATCTTTATTTTCTGCATTAAGCATTTTCATTATAACGTGTCTTGGTGTGGATCTGCTGTAATTTTGTGCATTTGGTGTTCTGTAAGCCTCCTGCAGTTGAGTTTCCATTTCATTCTTCGGGTTTGGGAAATTTTCTGATATTATTTCATTGAATAGTTTGTTCATTCCTTTGGTTTGTATCTCTGTGCCTTCCTCAATCCTGATAATTCTTAAATTTGGTCTTTTCATGATATCCCATAGTTCTTGGAGGTTCTGTTCATGATCTCATACCATCTTCTCTGTTTGGGCAACTTTATTTTCAAGATTCAATATTTTGTCTTCATTGTCTGAGGTTCTGTCTCCTAAGTGATCTAGTCTGTTGGTGATGCTTTCCATTGAGTGTTTAATTTGGTTTATTGTTTCCTTCATTTCAAGGATTTCTGTTTGGTTCTTTTTCAGAATGTCTATCTCTTTGTTGAGTTGATCTTTTGTTTCCTGTAGTTGCTCTTTCAGCTGCTTATTGGAATGGTCAATCATTGCCTGCACTTGCTCTCTTAACTCATCATTTGCTTCTTTGAACATTTTAATCATGTATATTCTGAACTCCTTTCTGGCATTTCTTCTACCATGCTGTCATTGGATTCTATTAGTATAGAATCTTGGTTTGTTTGGAACACTTTCCTCCCTTGTTTTTTCATGTTGTTCATGTATCTTCCCCTCCAGCAATGCAGATCTAGGGTATTGTAGTTTCTGCCCTATAGGCTTAGTGACCCTATAGTTTTCTGAAACCTCTTCTTTAAGGGGGGGAATCAATATTAGCAACACCCAGTACAGACAATATGCAGCTATAAACCAAAAGCCCCTATGAAGACTATAGTTACAGTAGTCTTTTTGTTACAATATTGCTACATATTGTCATAATAAACAGAGAGGATGAGTTCTATTATTATCTATAGTATAACAAACAGATTTGCAATGAGGACAGCAGTTTCTAATGGAGGACAAAGACGATGGGGAGGAGGTAGGCTGTAACTCTTAACAGTGTAAGAAAAGAGTATGAAGAAATTCTAGATCATAGGAAGAGTGAGAAAAAGCCCTTGAGGAAATAGGTAAACAAAAGGAAAGTAGAGAGCAAGAAAAGTATAGAAATAAAAGTTTAAAAGCTATCACAAAGGAGAAAAAAATATACACTATAACCATCATATCCTATTCAAACTTCCCAATCTTTAGTAGCCTGAGGCATGAGAGCTACCTGACAATGAGCTTCCAGTCTCCAGTGGGTGTCTCAGGATGGGATTTGCCCCACCTAATGACAGTTTTTGCAGATAATCCAAAATGGCTGCACTGGTATCCAAATGTGTTGGCAAATGGTGAGCTGCAGCACAGGGCGTGGGCACTGATACTGTGTGGGGTGCGGATGGTCAGGCTGGGTCCCTGGAGGTGGTGTGCTGTCAGTCAAGCCGGGGATCCTGGAGGCAGGGTGCTGTCCGTTGGGCTGGTGGTCCTGCAGCTCCTGGCTTCCCCCACACCCCCGAAATGGCAGCAGCCACGTGTAATCAAACCTGTGGGTACTGTGATGGTGAATTTCCAGGCAACAGCAGGCAGCTGGTGATCCACTGACGGCCTTCAGGCTCCGCAGGCTACTGGTGGACGATAGGCAGGTGAACCTCGGTTGGTGGGCGATGAGTAGGTGAAAGGCAGGCGATGGGCAGTCCAGAGGCAGGCAGACAGGCAAGTGACTGATGATAGGCAGTGGTCAGAGTGCAATCTGCATTCAAATGTAGTCCCTGGACTGGTAGACTGCAGGTGATCGAGGTAGACAGATGTGGTAAAGAGCAGGGGATCGATGAGGAGTAGAGTCTGCTTCCCAGATAATCAGATTCTCCTCTTTTTGAATCCTGAGTTACGGAGCAACAAGGAACGCAGCCTCCCTCTAGGCCGCCATCTTGGATCCCTGTGTCATTTGTTCATAGACAAATATAGCTACAATAGCTTACTTTGCAGTACTGATGATTGAACTCAGGGGCACTCTACCACTCTAATCCTTTTTATATTTTACTTTGAGACAGCATCTCTCTAAGTTGCTGAGGCTTTCTTTGAGCTCACAATCCTATCTCTGCCTCCCAAATCACTGCAATTATAGGCACTGTGACTTAAAATCATTTATCCCTTTGCTCATAGCCTTTCTATGTGATTAAAATAAGCATATCTTATAAAAAGAGTGTATGGTGGGTTTTTAAAATCCAGTCTGATAATTGCTTATGTTTTAATGATGTGGTTAATAATTACTGTAGATATTCATATGTTTATATTTAAATCTACCACCTTATTCTATATTTTCTTTACCATTTCCAACTTGCATTATGTGTATTTTATCCTTTCTCATCTGTTTTTAAGGTATTTTATTTGGTTCCTGGAATTGCGAAGGATACAAGGGTGGTTCAACATGCAGAAATCAAAAATGTTATTCACCACATCAACAGACTTAAAGTCAAGAACCACATGATTTTTTTCAATAGATGCAGAGAAAGCATTTGATAATATACAGCACCCCTTCATGCTCAAAACACTAGAAAAAATAGGGATAGTAGGAATGTTCCTTAACATTGTAAAGGCTATCTATGATAAGCCCACAGCTAACATCATTCTAAATGGAGAAAAATTGAAAGCATTGCCCCTGAGAACTGGAACAAGGCAGGGATGCCCTCTATCTCTACTTCTAGTCAACATTGTCCTTGAAACTCCAGCCAGAGCAATTAGACAGACCAAAGTAATGAGAGGAATACGAATAGGAAAAGAAGAGCTAAAACTATCCCTATTTGCTGATGACATGATTCTCTATTTAGAAGACCCTAAAAATTTCACCAGAAAACTACTGAAACTCATAAATGAATTCAGTAAAGTAACAGGATATAAAATTAATGCTCATAAATTGAATGCATTTTTATTCATAAGTGATGCATCCTCTGAGATAGAAATTAGGAAAACTACACCATTCACAATAGCTTCAAGAAAAATAAACACTTGGTAATCAATCTAACAAAAGAAGTGAAAGACCTCTACATGAGAATTACAGAACATGAAAGAAAGAAATTAAAGTAAATCCGAGAAGATGGAAAGATCTCCCATGTTCTTGGATAGGCAGAATTAATATTGTCAAAATGGCCATACTACAAAAAGCACTTACAAATTCAATGCAACTCCAATTAAAATACCAAAGACGGACCTTATAGAAATAGAGCAAGCAATCATGAAATTCATTTGGAGGAATAAGAGACCCAGAATAGCTAAAGTAATTCTAAGCAAGAAGAGAGAGTGAAGCAGGGGGTGAGCAATAGTAACAAAAACAGCATAGTACTGGCACCAAAATAGACAGGTAGATCAATGGTACAGAAGAGAGGACACAGAGACTAATCCACATAAATACAGGTATCTTATACTTGACAAAGGAGTGAAAAACATACAATGGAGAAGTCTCTTCAACAAATGGTGCTGGGAAAACTGGAAATCCATTTGCAGCAAAATGAAACTAAACCCATATCTCTCACCCTGTACAAAACTCTACGCAAAATGGATCAAGGACCTAGGAATTAGACCAGAGACCATGCACATAATAGAAGAGAAAATAGGTCCAAATCTTCATCATTTTGGCCTAGGACCAGATTTCCTTAACATGACTCCCAAGCGCAAGAAATAAAAACAGGAATCAATGTTGGGACAGAGTCAAACTAAAAAGCTTTTTCTCAGTGAAGAAAACAATCAGCAATGTGAAGAGAGAGCCTTCAGAGTGGGAGAAAATCTTTTCCACACACACTTCAGATAGGGCACTAATCTCCAGAATCTACAAAGTGCTCAAAAATCTTTACACCAAGAATACTATTAACCCAATCAATAAATGGGCCAAGGAAATGAACAGACACTTTACAGAAGACCTACAAACAATCAACAGATTTATGAAAAAATGTTCAACATCCCTAGTTATAAGAGAAATGCAAATCAAAACCCTTAAGATTTCATCTTACCCCAATTAGAATGTCTTTTATTAAGAATACAGGCAACAACAGGTGTTGGTGAGGATGTGTGGAAAAGGGTGCACTCATATATTGCTGGTGGGATTGAAAGTTGGTGCAGCCACTCTGGAAAGCATTATGGATATTCCTCAGAAAACTTGGAATGGATCCACCATTTGACCCAGCTATCCCACTCCTTGGCCTATACCCAAAGGACTTAAAACAAGCATACTACAGTGATGCAGCCACATCAATGTTCATAGCTGCTCAATTCACAACAGATTGTGGAGCCAACCTAGATGCCCTTCAATAGATGAATGGGTAAAGAAACTGTGGTATATATACACAATGGAATATTACTCAGCCATAAAGAAGAATAAAATTATGGCATTTGTAGGTAAATGGATGATGTTGGAGACTGTCATGCTAAGTGAGATTAGCCAGTTTCCAAAATCCAAAGGCCGAATGATCTCTCTGGTAAGTGAATGATGATGCATAATGCAGGTGGAAGGGAGGCAACAATGGAGGAAGGATAGATAGCATAGAGGGAAGGGAGTGGGGTGGTCAGAGTGTGGGGGTAGAATAATTACAGAATTAGACAGACATCATTGCCCTGTGTACATGTATGAATGCACAGATGGTGTGATTCTACTTTGTGTACAAGCAGAGAAACAATAGCTGTACTCCATTTGTGTTCAATGGATCAAAACTAAATGAATAAAAAAATAAGAAAATAAAAAATAAAGTATTGTACCCTTCAAAATTCAAAAGTTTTTGTCATACAAATTTCTTTTTTGGTAATGCATTGTCAAAGTATTCCTATAGGTGATACCCTTCTTAAATAATAAGAGTAAGGGTAGACATAATCAATGCTGACTTGATGACAGAAATCTAAGCACTACACATTTTACAGAATTCTTTTTGTGGTAGCAAGAGAAATTTTGGTTATAAAAAGATAAATTGCATAAAAATTGAAAATATTTGTTTTCCAAAGTGCACCTCAAGAAAATCATGAATTCATCTATTCAGAATGAAGAAAATACATGCAAATCAAATATCTAATGATGGACGTGTCTCCATAATCAAGACTACTGACAGTGCAACAGTAAGAAGACAAATAACCTAATGAAGAAAGGATTCAAAGGCTAGGAAAATTATTCCTACAAGGAATAAACATGAATATCTAGTGCGCTTGTGAAAAATTGTGAATTAAAAATTCATCATTTTAATCAACTCTTGAGATGCAAATCAAGATCACAATGAGACAACTTCATAACCACTAGGATGGGTATAATAGAAAGAAGTGAGATGAGCCAGGCATGGTGGTGGACAACTGTAATCCCAGCAGCTCTAGAGACTAAGGCAGGAGAATCTGGAGTTCAAAGCCAGCCTCAGCAAAAGTGAATCACTAAGCAACTCAGTGAGACCCTTTCTCTAAATAAAATACAAAATAGGGCTAGGGATGTGGCTCAGTGGTTGAGTATCCCTGAGTTCAATCCCCAGTACCAAAAACATGATAGCAAGTTTTAGCAGTGATGTGGAGAAACTGAAGCTCTCTTACACTGCTGCTAGGAATGTAAAATCCTGCCACTTGTTTGGCAAACATTGGTGTTTAATTATTAACATGAAGTACTCAAGTGAGGGAGTAATGCCACTCCTTGGCATTACACAAAAGAAATAAAAAAACTTTTTTACACAAAAAAAGCCATGTTCATATAATCAGATTTGGAAAAAAACCCCCAAATGTCCATGATGTAATAAATGTTTAAATAAAATATGTTATATCCATCCATACCAAAAAATACTATTCAACAATAAGCAGAAATCAAGTAGTGAGACATTTTTAAACATGGACAAAACTTTTAAAAATCATGGTACATGAAACAACCCAGTTGGAGGTGACTACCTTGTATGTCTGGTTCTATTTGCATAAAATGTGCATCTGAGGCTAATTTATCCAGACTGGATGTATATTAGTTGTTGCTAAGAGCTGGGGATAAGAGGGAATTACTCAAAAGATATATGAGAGTTGTTTTTGGCACAACAAAAATGTTCTAAAATTATCTCTTGATAAAGGATTCTTACATATGTAAACATTACTCAAATTATTTGACTTTTATAGCTCAAACAAGATTTACAGTATGTAAATTATGTATGAGAGAATCTGTCATAATAGAATCGATTTTGGGGAAATTTGTATTTTTAGCAGAGGGGAAGTACTTGAAGAAATCAGAAGACTCAATGAGTTTTTTTTTTTTAGATAAGATTCCCAAAGCACATAGAATAAAAGCAAAAGCAGATAATTAGGATTATATCACACTGAGAAGTTTTTGCACAGGAAGGTTAACACCAAGAGAGTAAACCAAAATCATGAAGAAATGGGAGATAATACTTCTAAATTACTCATGCAAGAAAAGTTGAATACCTAGAATATGTGAGGAATTCTAAAAGCTCAGCAGCAAAAACCAAATTATAAAAAAGAACAGAAAATGGTCTGAACAGTCATTTTGATTTCAAAAGAAGATACTGGAATGGCCAACATGAATATGACAAGATGCTCAACATTACTAATCATCAACGATATGTAAGTCAAACAACAATCCACACACAGGTGGATTTCACAACTCTCTTGTAGGCTTCATGCGGTGAAAACCACTGATTTTCAACTTGCCAAAAAGAGCAGAAGCTACAGCAACAACGAAAATGAGAGTTTATCCCATTGGGTAGAAAGGTCATAATCAAAAAGACAAAAAATAATAAATGCTGGTGAGGTAGGAAGGGCCGAGAGCTCTTAGTGTACTGACAGGATTGCAAATTTGTACAGCCACTATGGAAAGAAAAATGTGGGGTTGCTTCAAATATCTGAAAATAAAACTACCATAGGGTTTGGTTTTCACATTAGTGGATATAGACAGAATGAAAAAGAAATCAGTTTCTCAAAGAGGGTCCTGCAGTCCCATGTTTACCTGCAGCACTATTCACAAGAGTAAAGCTATAAAATCTACTGAGATGTTCATTATTGGATGATGGCTAAAGCAAATGTGGTGCATATATGTACTGATGGATTTTATTCAGACATGAAAAAGAATGAAATACTGTCAATTCCACTAACAAGGGAAGAAGGGGAAGCCATCATGCTAAATCACATAAACTGGCACCAAAAGAAAAGTACTGCATTTTCTCATTCACATATGGAGTCTAAAAAGTGATTTAGTAGATGTGGAGTGAAGAATAGTAGTAACTAGAGGCTAGGAAGTGCAGAAGGAAGGGAGTCTAAAGAGAAGTTGAAAAACACATACCAAGCTCCAGTCAGATGGAAGGAATAAGTGCTACTGTCCAGCAGCACAGCAGGTTGACTATTGCTTACAGTTTCTTACATATATTATAAAGAACTGTAAAAGAGGGTTTGACCATTCTTAGCAGAAGAGATTATGAATGTTTAGGAAGATGAAAATGAAAATTTCCCTGATTAGGCAATTGCATACGCATACATGTATCAAATTGTTTTACTGTACCAAATAAGCATAATTTTTAAAAAAGGTTAGTAGTTTTGGAAATTTTAGGTTATGAATGGAAATATCTTATTTATTCAACTTCATTGTTCTCTTCTGGTATTCTGTCATATTATAAAAACTGTGTTCTTTATATTTAGCTTTACAGTGAAATCTTTTAGTATCACTTTATATTACTAACAGCTATTATTAGTAATGAAGTAAATGTATAGGGTTAATTTGCAATTTTAAAATGATGGGTTGATAATAAAAGCACATTTCAGAGAGTTCAAGAATTTTAGTTATTCAACCTCAGACTCAAAATGGGATTAAATCTTTTCTCATTGTCAAGGGAACCTAAATATAAATATTACTTTACTGAAAAAAAAGTCATACTCACGAAGGCTCATTAATGACTGTTTTCAATGCATGGAGTAAATCCATACTTGACATTGTGGTAAAATCCAATCTAACAGCTGCTCCTTTGGCCTTCAAGTGAAGGACATTATCAGGTTGATCTCCAAACAAGGGAATTCCCACCAGAGGGATCCCATGATAGATGGCCTCATAGATGCCATTGGTTCCACCATGAGTTATAAAAGCTTTGGTTTTTGGATGACCTAGGATTGGAACAAATCAAGGGACATTGTGTCAGAAACAAAATGTCAAATATATAATATAAAGCACTGAAGATAAATTAGTTTCAAGGTAATTACTATAACAATGAATCTGTATTGCAATTACTTTCAAATCTCAGAGCAAGAGGCACCTGTATTAACTGGAGAGGTAAGTGAAGACTACATGGAAGAGGTGGTATGTTATGTGAAACCTGAAAAATGAAAGGTCAAAGGTTAGGTGTAAAGTTGTATTAATTTGAGATAGAGGGACAATCCAAGGAGTGACTAAAGAATTCTCTTTAGTTACCCATGAAATAAAGATACTGTGATTATGACCACAGAGAATGTGACTTTGTATTATAAAATGCCCACACTTGTTCTTTTTTGTTTCCCCCCAGGTCTAAAAAGAAAAAAGATTTTAAATTGGATTATTTTATTTTTTCTTACTAAACTTTAATAAACTTACTTTCTAATGAACTGTTACATTTCTTATTGGCTGTTACTCATTTTTTGAGATTTGTTCTCCTGAGTCTTACCAAGAAGGTCATTCTGGGGAATCCATCTGTAGAGTCGAGTATTGGGTCCTAAGGTATCTGGTTTCTTGCCCTCAAATCTCCATATGACCTGTTAGGGTAAAGTAAACCTCTTATTAGCTGAGGTAAATTTTAAATTACAAGATGTTAGAATTTTAAAGAGATTAAGAAGGAAATCACATACTTAAATATCTGTCCTATGAAAGATAAAGAAATGAGATCAAGAGATAATAAATAATAAGAACTATTAAAATGGGAATGTAAATAGAGGACATAATTTGCTGTATTTTTTATATCCAAATCAAGATCATATAAATATTATCTTTGTATAAGTAGTAGTTTAGATAAATGAGTTTATCAACATCAAATACAAAAATTTAAGAAATTGAAATTTATAAATCTGGAGCTTATTGTGTAAAAATTACTAATGACATTTATTTTGTTTGACAAATCTGTATTTTATATGATTCACATCTGCTTAGTATTAATGTTTTTCTTGATATGTGAAGATTATTTATAACCACTTTTTCCATAGGTTACTAGTGTTTGGTTCTTGTAGGGTCACAGTATCTAATGCAAGGATCCCATCTCCACCTTCTTAAGAAAGTAATAGGACCAAGTCCACCAGGGCAGATTGGTTTGCCTCCTGTAAGTCTCCTTGATTTGGTGGACACTTGAATGCAGGCTTCTTGAGCCCTGGCTTTTCCTTCTCTATCTAGCACCATGAGAAGCATTATGAAAAAGCCCCTTACAGCATTTAGGAGAAGAATTGAGGCCAGGATTACATAGGATGATGATGTTGTATGATGGCATTCAGAATTTTCATTACCTGCTATTGCTCTTGCACTGAGCACTTACTAATATGTAACTCCATGCTGATTATGTCTGTAGTGTGCTCAGTGCCCTCAGGAATTGTGCAAGTGAAACGAAGAGATGATGGGGCAGAATTGGGAGATTACTGTGTATCTACCTGCAATACTCTTTTAATACCAAGTTCACACTGTACCTGTAAAATGTATTTCTTTTGGAGCACAATATTATTACCAAAGTAGTATTAATTCAAAATTCCCTTCATGATTTGCTTTGTATATTTTTTGTTTTAAAGGTGATTTCTGAGATATATTTGTACTATCATGAATGCTAACTTTGCACAGAGAAAATTTGTGTAAACAGAATCTTCACAGAACATAAATAACTAAATAACAACTTATTCAGTAGTTCTCCACCACTAGGGCACTTTATCTTACCTTTTGTGGAATCTGGGCAAGGGCTGATGCAATCACATTCGCTCTTTCTTTGGTCATGTTATTGACCATTGACCCCAGAGAAAACACCACAATGCCATTCTCTCCTGAGCTCTGGACAAAGTCTTCCATTTCCTGTGAAGGGAAGAATTTGTTCCATCACCAAAGAGCAAAGGCAGAGCAGAGACCATTGTCAGATTTAGTATACCCACGTAATGAGAGAAATCAAGTATTAACAGGAATTATGTTTGGCTCTTTTAAATATTAAGTAAAAATATACATAACATAATACATAAGAAATCAAGTATTAACAGGAATTATGTTTGGCTCATTTGAAAGTTAAGCTAAAATATACATGATATAATATGTAGTCATTAACATTTCTAGGTGTAAAATTCTGTACTATTACACATACATGTATTTCATATTCTTATAAAATCAATGTCCAGAACATTTTTAATATTTCACACAGGGAATCTGTGTAACTTAAGCAAGAACTCCTGGCTTCTTCATGCCCAGGGCCATTGTCTACCATACTTGTACTTTCTGTTTCTATGAAATTGACTAGTGAGGTATTCATATAATGGATTCACATAGCATTTTCTTTTTTCGACAGACTAATTTTACTCAGTGTAGTATTCTTGAGTATTGTAGTATTTGTACCATTTCCCTATAGTTTTTAAAAATTAGTGATATTTTAATGTACATTTTGTTTATCAGTAAATCCATTAATGAATACCTAGGTTATTTCTACTTCTTCACTTCCAGGAATAGATCTTTATGATTGTCCTTGGTCCAATACCTTGTCAAAATCTTTCAATCAATTTTTCTACAATCTACCCAGAAGTGGAATTGTTAAATCATAAATTTATTTTGAATTCCGTATTGGGGTGTGGGTGTTTGTGTGTTGCCAGAGGTTGAATCTAGGGCCTTATGCATGCCAGTCAAGTGCTTTACAAGTGAGCTACATCCCCAGCCCGTGTTGTCTTTTTTAAACTAACCTAATCACTTAGTTTTATTGGAGAGAAATTTCTTACATGAAATACTTTCCCTTTATTATGTGTACATATTCAAGTTTCTGCATATTTCTCTTTCTGTGTGTATGCACGTGTGTTCAAGCAAGAAATGAAATAGTCATTACAGACAAGTGAGAATGTTTTCCTCCTTGATCAAATTCTTGTTGTCCTCTCTAAAATAGCATCTCCTATAGAAGCTGGCTTTTGTGCCACCCTTTTGCATTTTGCATTTGGGTGTTCTTCTTTGCGTTGGTCAAATTAAGAATCCTCTAAATTTAAGTCTTATTTGTTGAAATGGAATCTGCCAATACTGATATCTAATAGTGTACATCTGACCTCAGATATTTCAGGTCTCTCAAACTCCTTCTTCCCTAGATATCAACTGGCCTGCCTTCAGCAACTATCTTGTTAGGACACTTTGGTCAGAATCCCCACAGCCCTGTTGTTTCCTCTTAAAAACTTTCTATCCACTGACCCTCACCTTATACCCTTTTTATGAATCTATATTTTCTTTTTTTTCAGTGTTGAACTTAATTTATCTCCCATTTCCAATTAGTGTCTACACTTATTGTGCAGATCCTAAAAGAGGTCTGCCTTACTGCCTTTAATGTTTGTCATTAATAATTTTTTAATTTTTCTTCTCTCTGCTATAAAATCCTTTATAACATAATTTACCTTTTGTCAGTATTTCCCAAAGGTTTTCCCAAATTATTCTTTTTTGTGGGAGTTTAAGAATCACTGAATATCAGGAGTCTGGCATTTTGGTTTAGAATTTCTGTGAAATAGTTCTAGGAGTTCTATTAATGCCCTAGAAATATACATGTGTAGCAAAATGTTTGTGTGCCATGATTCCAAGTCTGTTTACTTATGCCAACCCTCTGCCTGAAATCACATGGTAATATTGTTGTCCCAGTAGAATGTACTGTGAAGGATCCATGTCATCACCTTACTGTGGCCTTCAGGACAATTTTGTAGAATGGTGAGAGAAGTGCATCAGATCTTTCTCCAGGGGAGATCTTGGAACCTCTTGAGTAAACTTCGTCTTATAAAGCTTCTGGTAAAGAGTGTTTCCTGCAATTGCTTGAGAGTCATCCTAACATGTGTTCCCTTATCCGTGCTTTATATATTCTATGCAAGAATAATTCTGTCTTGTTAAAAACTCTTCAACCCCAAAATGAATGTAGAACCAAAAATGTCCTGGAAATTTTGTCAGAACTATGTGCTCATTTTTGGGGGTTCTTTCTCTTTTAAATTCATTGTAATATCTGTTCTTCCCTGAAACAATGACCAAAATTTGCCTAATTTGTTTATTTATCTTCCTAATCATCCCCTAAGACATTGCTTAAACAATGTTTTAGAGGAAACAAAAAGAAAAATTTACTAATTTAACAAACAGACATTCACCCAAATCCACAGCATTCACCCAAAGTATAATTCTAACCTGGGGCATCATCTTCTTTTAGAGAGTATATTTCTGTGATTCCCAGTGTTCATCTAGTTGTATATGTGATTTTCTCTCTCTTTCAGGACCTCCTCTCTTATCCCTTCTATGGACACTGTCATTTCCACTTAATAGAAATTGGAGAAATCTTTAAAAGATAAGAATGCCCAGAATTTCCATTACTCTTAGGTGTGCTTTTGGAATTGAATTACTATACAGAGCTCAAAGATTGGCTTCACGAACAGATACTTGGATTTTAAATGTTCGATGAGATCAGATACAATGTTACTGCCAATAAAAGTTTAGAGGGAAAAAAATCTCTTAAGTGATCACTTAATAGTGAAATAAGAAATGCTTTCTGTCTGTTGGAATCATAAAAGTGTGGTATTTGTTAAAAATACATCAGATTCTTGTGGTTTTTCAGAAGCAATATTATCCTAAATACTTATAGAATTCTTTTGTAATTGTAAGCTAAGTGCAGCCTACAGGTACAAGTGATAGAAATTGATATTCTTCAAATATGCAAAATTTATGCTCTTTGTTAACTGTGAAGCATATATTTCTCTAACTCTTTCTGCCAGGCAGCTAAGGTGTGGAGATCTATGTTTCCTCAGGGAATTTTCCTGAGGTCCCCTATAGCCTTGTGGCAGAGAGGAAATACCTCTGGTCTTTCCTTATTATAATATTTCTCACACAATTTCTCTTTCTTTTTCAGAGTTTTTCAAAGTAGAATGTAAGGCATTGGGGAGCAGAGACTGTGCTACTTTATTTCTCTGCATATCCAGAAATTTCCTATGGTACTTGCTAGTCACTTCTTTGAATTAATGTCTAATATTTTCTTGTATGTTGAATAATGAAGACCTTCGTTTAACTGATCTTATCCTCAAAAGCCCCTAGGTTTTTGTTTTGTTCCTCTAACAAAAATGCAATTCACATACTTATGTAGTGTAGAAATGTAAGAATTTCTATCTGCAGATCTCTTTGCCCTGTTTCCTATAAGTTGTTTAAGTCTTTTTGATTTTTTTTTTAACAGTAAATGAGAGATTGTGAATGAGGACAGAGAATCATTCCATGTGAAAATGCAAGAACAACAAACAACCAAATGGGAACAGGTTTACCTTGGGCAGAGGTTTGGCAGGTCTGCAGTGGAGTCCTCCCACAAAATCAACGTTTGGTAGGCTTGGGCGAGGAAATTCCAAATCCCAGTAGGTGCGAATGAGCCAGAAATCTGCTTTTGCCATTGTCTCTAACAATGTAGTGGGTCGTCCTGAACACGAAAAAGAATATGAAAGCTATAGGACATTGGGCCGTTGTCCTGTGAAAATGAATATGCCTGTAATGTCTGAAAGAACTTTCCAAAATGAAAACAAGATGTTTAAGAGTGTCTGTGATTCAATAAAGGTAATGTGTGTATTATGTATGTGTACATATGTTAAAAGATGTGTTTCTCATATTATGTGGACATACATGAAAGACACAGAGAGACGAAGTGACAAAAAATTTGAATTTATAAATGAGGAAACTAGGGTACAGATATGGAGACAATTTCCTCAAAGCTACATGGATGATTGTTCTAGAAATATTTGTAGAGGTTTTCCATCTACATTCTACACTCATGAAGACATTTAGTGGCATTTAAAATTGTTGCTTTTTAAGTTGAAATAAAATGGAAGCAAAATGGAAGTCAATGTGTGTGACTGCCCAGAGAAGACCTCAGTGGATTATTTTGTCATTGCATAACTTCCTGGTGAGTTCAAAGATTTCTAACTCACCATGCATTTTAAGCTTTTCCATCATGTTTTGATTTTGATGTATTATTGCGATAAAATAAGAATATTTTATTTAAAAATATTAATACTTTGAAAAGATTAATTTCTCTGACATCATATTCCTTCAGGCTTACCCTCAAAGACAGGACAGATGTTGGAAATTATATTACAATTAGAAAACAGGACTTACCTAAAACTTCACTGTAAAACTGATTCCACTTCTTCTCATTAAAGTTTTGGAACCAAAAATCAAAATGAAGCACATATAGCATGTTTTTTATCCGCTCCATGAAGGTCATTTGATCACTTAATTCTGACAGAATAACAGGCACATAGGAAGGAGGGAATGAAAGTCCAGCACTATATTTTTCATAGGTGTAGCCAGGAAAAAAGC